>JAVJIF010005198.1:0-244531 GCA_038442645.1 Agave tequilana
TTTCCTATAACTTATAGATTACTTGAACTTTAATAATAATTACTTCGAATATTTTCTCTATTTTTCAAAATGCTTTTGAAAATACAAACACTTTGTTTCTCTTTCTTTTTGGATTTTGTTGGTGTAATTCACTAAAAACCTCACGAGAACAAAACTCGTCCTCTAGGGTAATCTAGAGGTTTGATGGCTTGTTGCACATGCTAAGTGCAACCGTGATTCCTACAGAAGTGAGTTAGTTAGTTCTGTTTTAGTTTTGCTCAAGGACAGCAAAGGATATATGTGTGGGTGTGTTGGACACATATATTGCATATTTTTTATTACATTCCTACCTCATTCTGTAATAAATTCTGCAAATATACTATCTTAATACCTAATTTGTGTAGGATATTATGGATGAAGATAAATCACAAATCCAAGTCAAACTAAATCAGATTCTTGGAGAATTTAAATCACAACTAAAGATTGAGCATATCAGAGAGGATAAACCTAGATCTAATTCAGTTAAATCAGATTTTTGAAGATCCAGTTGTTTAGCTTGGAGAATCAACAAGGATAACGAGGATAAAGGTAAAATAGAAGTCCAAAGGCAACCCTATCAATATACAAAGGGATCTAAAGGATTGGGACGTATATTTAAAAAATTAGAGAGGTAAGACAAAATCCAACTGAAAATCAAGAGATAAACAAATATTTATCCAACATTATCTTCAACCTTATCAAAATCTTTCTGTTAGCAAGCGATTTTGTCTATATCTCTAACCTTATCTCCAATCTTATCAGAAGATCTTTTTTTTATTGAGATAGCGATTTGGTCTCATCCTCAAGCGCGCTCTCCCCTCCCCATTTCTCCTATAAATACCTGCAAATTCAAAGGGAAAATGAATGATCAAGTAAAGAATAGAATAGATTCTTCTATAGGTTTAACTTAAATTTTTCTTTCTCTTTTAATGTAATTTTTATTTTTTTGTAACTGAGATCGAAAATAGTTTCATGGAGAATAAGGAGTAATACTTGTACTGAGAGTGACAAGTTGTAAGTATTCCTCCTTTCTTGCACTGTTATTTAATTCAATCGAAGTTTTTTTTCTACTCTTATTTTTTGTTGCTTCTCTCTTCTGTGTTTATGAATCCAAACGACAAGCTTTGAATTGTTGTCTCGCCGCTCTTGTAAGTGTCGTTGATGACCTATGGTGATAAATAACTATTTCTATGGTAGTATAGCTTACACCTTTATTTCGCAGTGTAGATCAAGAATGGGGAAGATCTCATCTACCATGCTTCGCTTACCTTCAAGCAAAAGTACATCATTGAAAAATTCCAGGTAAGTCATCAACCAGAAGAGGTAGGTAAGTTCTTTTAGTTTCTTTTCCTTTCTTTTAATCCTTAGTTAGATTACCACCATCTCTCGACTCTATTCACTTTTTCACTTTCTTTGTATAAATCTATTTTTTATTTTCTCATCTACTCAACCTACCACTTTCACAGCTTAACATAACTTATTTTCTTTTTCTTTCTAAAGAACAAGAGAAGAACTTTAACCATTTTAAGTAATTTTAAAAGAGAACTTACCAAACGCTTCCATTGTGAGTCCCTCCTTATGGATCATGAGCCGCATAGCCACTTACTATAGCAATAGAATTGAGCGATCCTGAAATTCTGTATTTTCTGTGTGCAGGTTAAACCTCAATCAGAAGCCTAAAATCAACTGAAGTCCAAAGTGTTTCAAAATATGTCCCAGTCAACTGTGAAGTTTTGAAAACTTTGGAGGGGATTCTGCAGGGTGTCTAAAAATCACTAAGGACAAGCCATCAGACGTGAGCTCCATTTCAACGCGAAGGTCGCATTTTGACTAAAACACGGACCTCGCATCCCGAGAAGCATGAAGACTTCAGACGTGGGTCTGAGTAAATCCGCTTTCAACGCGAGTCTGAGTAGCTCCACGTCCCATTTCAAGCGCGGGTCTAAACAACATGGCGCTCCACGTCAAGCGCGGTTTGAGTAACTTGGCGCTCCACGTCAGACACGGGTCTGAGAAACCCTGCGTCTTACTTCAAACGCGAGTCTGAGTAACTCTGCGTCCCATTTCAAGTGCGGGTCTGAGCAACTTAGCGCTCCACGTCAGACGCGAGTCTGAGAAATCATGTGTCTCACTTCAAATGCGAGTTGATTGTAGTTCATTTTTGCATCATCTTCCACCTCTATACCATGCATAATATTAATAAAAATCTGTTTTTTACTCTTTTTCTCTCTATTTTTGCAGGTCCAATATTAATGGAGAAGAGGCCCAAAATCTATTTTAATTAGCAAGAATTAAAGGGGGATTAATCAAAGCCCAAAAGAGAAGCCCAAAAGTTGAGCCCAGGATCTGGAGACATCCACGCGCCCAGTCATCATTCTAGAAGATCCACGTGGCCAACAAACCCCAACAGAACCGCAACAGAAATCGTTGGCGCAACGGCCAAGATTCTGCTGCGAAAACGCGGCTCTGGCCGCGATTCCGCGGCAGTTATCTGGCCGTTGAGCCCGAGATTTGATCCAACTGTCTGGATTCTGGAGCCTTCTTCTCTAAGGCCTATAAATAGACCATCAGGGCCAGTGCGAGAGAGAGAGGAGAGAATAGAGAAAAGAGCTTGTAATTTGTAGGTTTTTCTCTAGGTTTTTAGTTCCCTTAGTCTTCTTCTTCCTCCTAGAAATTCTGCAAGAGAGAGATAGTGAGAGAGTGAAAGCTTGTAATCAAAGTGTGACAACTTGAAGCAAAGCAAGGATTAATCCAATCTCCTTTCTCTTCTATTGCAATTTCTAGTGCTTTTCATTTCTTGCTTTATTTCCTGCAAGCTTTACTTTCATAGCATAATGTTTTGTTGTTTTCTTTTTAGTGTAATGGATAGCTAACTTCTTCTAACATGACTAGCTAACCACTAACTTTGCTAACTTCTAACTCTTGGGTGATTGCTTATTCTTATTTTGCAAATGTTGAGTCTTTTTCATCCCCGATGGGTTACTTTCATTCTTGGCAAACTCTTGTTGTAATTCATATGATTCATGTGTGCCTCATTTAGAGCCTTGTCTTTAGAACAAGTGCCTTGATGGAACATGGAGATGGAGCACCAACCATATGCTATTTGTTGTACAACTTTCTTACTTCAATGCTAACATGATGTATGGCCTTGAATGACTAATGAATTTTGTATCTTCTTCCTTAGCATCCCTTGAGTGACACTCCTCGATTCCACCATTGAAAGTCTATCTTGAGAGCTGATGAAATCAATGAGGCTACAAGACAAGTCCAAGATGATCACCCATCCATCAAGTGGGAAAGTACATTGACCAACAAGCAAGACAAACACTTGCCGATGAATCAACATGAGGCATGCATCACCATAATGGAGACTAGTAAGTTAGCAAATTAGTAAGGTTAGCTAGTCATGATTTTTCCCATCTAAAAGTCTTTTACAAGTTTTCCTTCTTTTAGTATTCTTTCTAAAGCAATTCTTGTTTTCAAATTCTTTTCACGTCCTTTCATCGTTTCTATTTTCATGTACAAATCCACCGCAAATCCTTTCACCTATTTTTTCATGTCTTTTTCATTCTTTTGAAACAAAGAAGAACTCTCGTTTTCTTTCTTCAACATCGAACCGTAAAGCTTCCATCGTGAGCTCTCCTCGAGGATCGACCCGTATAGCTTATGCTACTACGGTGATTTGGAAGGAATACATCAAGCATAGTGAATACATTTTGGAGTAATTAAGCACCTAAGGTTGACTCTAAACTTCCTCTCTTTTGTTGAATTTCTGTGCAATTCTACTCCACTATTCCTTCTTTATCATGAGTCTGAGTAACTTCACGTTCTGAGACGCCCGCATCTACAACAAACAACGCGAGGTCCGCGTCCAGCGTGAGACCCGTATTTCTGTTGTAACAGACCCCCATTACTGGGTTAATTAATTTCTCACATAATCCGGGAGTTAATCCCTATTATGGAGAGATTTTTGGGGACGATAATTCTCTTATGACTTCCTATAAATATCCTGAGTAGCTATGAAGAGGGGGACTCTTTTTTTGGGATTGAAAGAGAGAACTTTTGGAAAAAAGAGTAATCAGTGAACTCTAAACACTTCGTGTGTTAAAAATAGAGTTCCTCTTTGATTAGTCTTCGAGAGTATCCTGAAGAGAAGATAGACAGTCAGCTGGTTAACGGAGAATAAAAATCACTCTCCATCGCCACTCAAAGAATCTTGCTTTAAACAAAGGGGAGAACCAAGTCTTCTTTCCTCTTTTGTAATCGGAATCGTTCTGTTGTAACCTTTCAGCCGCTCAAAGAAATCTTACATTGACCTAGAACCTTCCCGAGGTGAAAAAATACCTTTTGCGACAAGGATTAGCTTTTCTTGGACATGATAAACTTTCAAATTCTGAAAACTGAGGTAACTTTTTAGAGCTTTGCAGGTCCTTGAAAGGAACCACAAGGAGAGAGAAGAGAATAGTCTTGCAAAATGTTTCAGATAATCAGAAGCTGACATCTCCTGATATGTGAAATAATATTGTGTGCGTCGCTGCAATAAAAACTAGAAATGCACTTTTAAATAATTTGGGAGATGAATATTTTATATTTTGGTTGATAAATCTCAAGATGTATCAACTAAAGAGAAGAAAGCGATTTCTCTTGTGCTATGTAAATAAACATGATCATGTTATCGAGCACTTTTTGAGAATCTTACAGGTTAATGACACCAGTGTCATGACACGAAGGCTGCAATTGATGCTATATTTCTACACATAGATTAAGCATCTCAAGATTGCGGGGATAAGGATATGATGGGTCAAGTAACATGCGGGGTTAATTTAATGGACTTAAAATCTTATGTTAAATGAAACTTCATCAGCCTATTATGTGCATTATTTTACTCGCCAACTGCAGTTAGCACTGATAATTGCTGCTAAAATCATTCTAAAATGAATGTGATGTTCACAGTTATTGCAAATATTTCCAGTGTTGTTGGAGTTTCTGCCAAATGCCATGATATTTTTTTTAGAAGCACAAACTAATGAGATTCTTAAAGGACTTGTAAATGGTGAACTCAAAATTGAAAGGTTTGAATCAGGAAATGGGATTTAACAGTGTTGGTGATACGCATTAGAGCTCTCATTATCATTCAATAGTGAATTTGATTCTTTTATACTTTATGATTGTAGCATTTGAGTATAAGAGACACATCTTTTGCTAACAGGAGAAGCTGTAGTGATTCTACAAATGATGCGACCATTTGATTTTGCATTTTTCGATTCATTTAATGAGAAATATATTAGGGATCAGTAGTGAGTTGCCTTTGACGCTATAGAGAAAAGATCATGATATAGTGAATGACATGAACCTTCTAAAAATAGCCAAACAGTGATTTCAAGAAATGAAATGTGACGAATGGGAGTCTTTCCTTACATAAGTTTCTTCATTTTTTACCCAACATCATATCTAAGTCCCTGATATGGATGATATATTTATACCCATAAGGAGATCACACCGCAATACTCAGAACTTTCTCAACTTGCATCATTATTGATTTGACTTGTTTAATAATGATATTGATTTGCAAGTTCAAGAGTTAAGCAATTACTTTACTGAGGCGAACACAGAGTTACTTTTTTGTGTAGCATACTTAAATCTTCGTGGTTTATTTGCTGTATTTAATAAAGAGAAGTTCGTCTTTCCAAGTTTTATCTTAGTGATTTCTCATTATCTGATCTTGTGATTCTTGGTCAATTAGAGACATTCATTCATGACATTTGATCCAAGAATGAGTTAAAAGGACTGCAGATCTTGCAGAAAAGATTGTGAAGATGAAAAAAGACGTAATATATGCTTGTGTTTACAAGTTTCTGAAGTTTGCATTGGTTTTACCTGTGATAACTACAAGTATTAAGAGAGTATTTTCTGATATGAATATCGTGAAAGTAAGCCGTGCAATCCATGGAATCAATGGATGAATGATTGCTTGGTAACATATATATCAAGTCTGACATGTTTGATACTATTACCAATATGTACTCATGGAATGATTTCAAATATGTCAAAGCGCCGAGGTAGCTTGTAATTGTTATTGATCTTGTTATCTTATTTTCATTGGTTTTTGAGTGGTTAGCTTTCTTTCTTTAATATGTAAGAGGATTTGGTTTGCAAGTTATATATTTGAAGTTAGAAACTATTATATATTTTGTGCCCTCCATCTTTAAAATCCTGGCTCCGCCTCTGCTCTATGCGAACTCTATTCATAATCCCCTATTTATTAGGATTCCTATTTTAAACCTTTAGTTATCATCAAAACTATCTCTATCTTAGTAAATTTCAAAATTGAATCAATTAATTTATCTTGACAAATAACTAATAAATTTAAACTTATGAGTGTTACATATACTAGTTCCAATTTAGATAATTCATAATTACAATATAAAAATATGATTTAGAGAAATTAGTACATTTCTATGTAAAGTCTTGGGCATCGTTTGGCAAAAGGTTAAGGCAGAAGGATTAAAATTGCCGGTTAAAAACTTATCATAAGAAAGAGATAAAGAGAAGCGTTAAATTATTTAACCCATTATCAAAAAAATAGGATAATTTTGTGCACGTATGAGTGTTTGGATAGGAGAGGAATTATTAATAAATTCTTATACAACTAAAGAGTTAACTCTTAACCCGTTAGAGAGGAAGATTTGTTAACCTTCCATTTTGGCGGGTTAACTTCTTTTAAATCTTTATTAGGGGTTATCTAAATTCTTATGATTACTTTGTATTTGGTAGGTTAAGCAAGGGTTAAGTTATTTAACTAATATTTAAAAAAAAATTTGGTTTGTTTGACAGGTTAAAAAGGGAATAAACTCTTTTAACCCTTCATCAATACGTCCCAAACGATACCTTTAGAGTGAGAGAACATATTTAGACGATTGTGGTTAAATCTAAAACGATTGTAATGAATGACATACGAGAGTGTATTCAATATAGTAATTCATGGTTATCATATAAAAATATACAATTGTGACCTAGACAATATATATGCATTGTTATGAAACGATGGATGCCTACCTTTACTATGCACCATTAATGATTTTACTATACGCTGATGCAAGTGATGACGCAAGCATGCATAGTGACTGCATAGTACCCCAAAGTTTTCCTATAAATAGGCCCTTCCTGATTCATTTCAATGTACACTTCAGAAATCAATAAGAATTTCTACTTCTCCTCTGTCTCTAAAATTCTCTGTTTTGGTGTTATATTTCTCGGAGTTTTACAACACGTTATCAGCACGATCGCTGTAATTCTGTTCCTAGCCTCTACCTCCTTCAGCTAAGGGAAAAAGTTCTACCGCAAGCCTCTACCTCCATTAGCTTAAAGTAAAAGTCTTGCCACGAGCCTCTACTTTATTGCTCAAGGAAAAGTCCTATCACAAGTCTCAGCCTCAGCCTCTACCTCTACTATCTCAAGGTAAAAATGGCAAGTTACTATACTTATAATACTCGTATAACACCACTACTATAATGAAAGAAGGCTCTGTCACCTATTTATAGAAATGTGATGTGATTATGAAAAACTGGATTATTATACTAATTATGTTCATATAACACCACTACTATAATGAAAGGAGGCTCTGCCACCTATTTATAATAAAGTGATATGATTATGATATCTTTACTAACCTCTAATTTGATGCTTGCGTGGATTAAACCCCAAGCTATCAATATTGTATATTTTATTATTCTGTTATTTATATCTGTATAAACACCCACTGAAAGGTTTACCGAGTAGCGTGGTGTGCCAATATTTATTTCAATAACTATTGCTTTATTAATTATGTCTGCAAAACACCCACCAAGTAGAGTGGCGTGCCTATATTGTATCTCATAAATATATGTAGTACAATGCATTTATTTTATCATTTTCTTAATTATAATATTTAATTGTATAAAATCTAAATTGCTTTTCTCTCCCCCAACGGCTATAAACGGCTATAAAACGGCTAGTTTTCACCCTATAAATTGGTGAATTCTAAACCACATAACTCACTTCTCAATCTCTCTTCATTCTCAAAAATTTTCATCATCTCCAGAAACTCTGTGTTTGAGATTTCGCAAGATGCTTAGTCTATTTTTGAAGTTTATGATTGCCATCATCATCATCAATACTTCTATCATTTTTCTTGTAGATATGGATCCAAGTGAATTTTACCTGGACCTTTTAATTTTAATGTTCACCTTCCTCTTTTGCTTGTAGCTATTATGATTAACATGTAAGTTTTACTATTTTGTTATGAAATAAAATGTTGTGATCTTAATTATTTTTATATTTTGTTATAGTTATCACCATGTCAAACTTCGCAAAGCTTGAGTTCATTCCACTTGATATCACGGGAAGGAATTATATGTCTTGGGTTATTGATACTGAGATGCATCTCGAGTCAATGGGTCTCAATGAAACCATTAAAGAAATAAACTCTACATCATCACAAGATAAGGTAAAGGCGACGATCTTTATTCGCAGACATCTTGATGAAAGTTTAAAATGTGAATATCTCACAGTAAGAGACCCAAGTTTCTTATGAAAAAATCTCAAAAAAAGATTTGATCATCAAAAAGAAGTTGTGCTCCCTACCACGCGTGATGAATGGAATGCTTTACATTTCCAAGACTTCAAGAAAGTCAGCGATTATAACTCTGCAATATTCAGAATAGTATCCCAATTAAAATTCTGTGGGGTGGATATCACAAATGAAGAATGTTGGAGAAAACTTACTCCATATTTCATGCATCTAATATAACACTGCAACAACAATATAGGTTGCGTGGTTTTAAAAAATATTCTGAACTAATTTCATCTCTACTTGTGGCAGAGAAGAATAACGAGCTTTTGATCAAAAATCATCAGTCTCGTCCTACTGGTTTAGCAACATTTTCAGAAGCAAATGCTGCATTTTCTAAAAATTATGGACGAGGATATAATCATGGTCGTGGCCGTGGACGTGGACGTGGCCTTGGACGCGGTCGTGACAGTTTTTACAACCCTTCGCAAAAATAATGCGATCCACAAGAAGCATCATGTAGAAAGACATGATAAAGGAAAGATGTTCATGAAAGTTCTCTTCGAATCCTGAAGATTCCTGTTATAAATGTGACTCCAAAGGATACTGGTCTCGAGTGTGCCGAACATCGGAGCACCTTTGTAAGCTTTACAAGGCATCCTTAAAAGGAAAAGAGAAGGAAGTGAATTTCACTGAACATGATGATCCTATGGATGATTCAACTCATCTTGATGCTTCAGATTTTACTGATGATTTTGCTGATCTTTCAACCCATCATAATTCTATGGATACTGGTGATATTAAATATATGATTGTATTACCATGTTTTGTTATTTGTAATTATCAAATTTATCTCTGAATGACATATTTCACTTATAATAATATGTTTCAAATTTTATTCTCACTAAATTATTTATTTTGCGTGAAGCTTGATATGGATTATTCTAATGATGAAGTCAAGACCAAAACTGGAGAGATTTGCATACCGGATAGTGGTACAACACACACTATTCTAACATAAAAGGACTTCTCTGATTTAAAACTAATAAAGGCAATCATCAATACAATATCAGGTCCCGTAGACTTGATTGAAGGAACTGGTAAAGCCAGCTTCATATTGCCAAATGGAACAAAGTTTTTCATAAAGATGCTTTGTTTTCACCAAAATCTAAAGAAATTTGTTGAGTTTTAATAATATATATCTTCATGGATATGATACTCAGTTTGCAACTGAAGGAAATGAAGTATATGTATCTTACTACTTATGTATCAGGAAAGAAGTACATATTAGAAAAACTACCAAGCTTTCCTCAGGATTGCATTTCACATATATAAATGTGATAGAGTCACATATGGTAGTTAAAGAAGATACAGAGATATTAAGTCTGTGGCATGATCATTTAGGTCATCCTGGTTCAATGATGATGCGAAGAATTTTGAGAATTCACATGGACATACATAAAAGGCCAGAAGATCCTTCAAGTTAGTAAAATTCCATGTGAGGCTTGTTCTCTAGAAAAATTAATCATGAGACCATCACCAGCTAAAATAAAAACAGAATCACCTACATTTCTTGAACGTATCCAAGTGATATATGTGGGCCGATACACCCACTGTGTGGACCATTTCGATATTTTATGGTATTGATAGATGCCTCTAGTAGATGGTCACACGTTTGTTTATTATCAACTCGCAACGTGGCATTTGCAAGATTTCTTACTCAGATAATTAGATTACGAGCATAATTTCCTGATTATACAATCAAGAAAGTTAGACTTGACAATGCTGGTGATTTACGTCTCAGGCTTTTAATGATTATTGTATGTCAATTGGGATAGCTGTTGAGCATCATGTTGCCCATGTACATACACAAAATGGTTTGGTTGAATCACTAATTAAGCGCCTCTAGCTTATTGCTAGACCATTAATAATGAAACAAAACTTCCTATTTCTATATGAGGTCATGTAATTTTACATGCTGAAGCATTAATTCGCATCAGACCAAGTGCATATCATGAGTACTCCCCCCCTACAATTAGCATTTGGTCAAAGAACCAAATATTTCCCATCTTAGAATTTTTGGTCGCGCAGTATATGTACCGATTGCCCCACCACAATGTACAAAGATGGGTCCTCAAAGAAGACTGGGAATATATGTCGGCTATGAATCTCCTTCTATTATAAGATATCTTGAGCCAAAAATCGATGTTTTTACGGCTCGGTTTGCCGATTGCCATTTCAATGAGGCAATTTTCCCAGCATTAGGGGGAGAAAAGAAACAGCTGGAGAAGGAGATTACATGGAGTGAACCATTCTTATTGCATCTTAATCCTCACACAAAACAATGTGAGTCAGAAGTGCAAAAGATTATGCATTTACAATAAATAGCAAATCAATTATCAGATGCGTTCATCGAAACGAAAAGATGTTTGAAGCCTACAAGATTGAAAGATTTTGATGATAGATAACATTGATACAGATGCATTTGGAGCTCTATCTCAAGCATTTATACAGAGTTCTGATTGCTCTACCTCAGTTGAAGACTTTGGATATTTTTGTGTATTTTTAGAATTATTGTTAAAAGCCTTGAACACACACACAAATACCTATATAGTCGACTTGAGCTCTAAGTATAGTCGACTAACAAATCTCCTAGTCGACTTGACAATTCCCCAGTCGACTAAGTCCTTCTACAAAAATATCCCAACTCTCTGTTTATTGTCTGTCATCAGAATTAGTCGACTTCCCCTAAAGCCTAGTCGACTAACCCTTAAGATAGTCGACTAACCTTGTTTATCTAGTCGACTAAAAACAGTTTCCAGAAACTTGTTCTCCGTATCAGTCTAAGTATAGTCGACTTGACCCCTTTATTAGTCGACTAACTTTGAAAAATTTTGTTCTTATAGTCGACTAACTTCCATATCCTAGTCACTAATGGCAGTTTCTAACTGTTGTGCAGTTGGTGATTTCTGGTGCTTTATTTAACGTTTAAATTTCAAATTTGAATTGATAACTTTCCTAACTGACTATAGATTTCAGCTATAAATAGGGATGTTGTCCTAGGATCAATTCACTAATTCAAAACTCAAGTTTTCTGCCCAAAAATTCTGTTCAAATTTTGTCTTTCTGAAAACTTACTTCCACTTTCTGTTTCTTCACCATTCTTACTCTATTGTGAAGATTTCTGAAAGTCCACCTATAAGAGACCTTGTCCACAATCACATACAGATTCAAGACTTATAGGATCAATTGTAATCATTCAAAGAGGAGCATTGTACAAGGGCGTCTTCTTGGTGTAGAAGAAAAGTTGTACAAGGTGTTTGTCTTCTTGGTTGTAAGAGGAGTTGTACACATTTGGCAAAGAGTGTTTTTTCAAGTGGTGTACAAGGTATTGGTTTGGGTGTATCCAAATCAGGAAAGAAAAATCTCAAGCGGATTGCTTGAGGACTGGACGTAGATCACAAGGACCGAACCAGGATAAATCTTTTGTCTTTGCGTTTGCATTTTTCTGAGTTTTATCTTATGAATTTTTATTTCCTGCAAGTAGTTTTATTTAAAATTTATAAACACTATTCACCCTCCCTCTAGTATTTATGTTGCTTGAATATAGATCCTACACTTGGTATCAGAGCAAGGATGGCAACGGAGTTCCTTCATCACAATTCAAAAAGGACATTCTACACAACGTCCACCGCTATTTGACGGATCTAACTACAACTATTGGAAGTGTAGAATGAAGATCTACTTGCAATCGCTCAATTACGAACTTTGGAATATAGTAGAAGCATCGTACACCAAGTCGACAACCAACTACACCGCTCGAGTGATGATCAAAAGAAGAATGCGAATCTTGATGCCAAAGCGATGAATGCTTTATTTTGTGCCTTAACCAAAGAAGAATTCAACCGTGTGTCAACAGCCACTTCTGCAAATCAAATATGGCACACTCTACAGGTAACACATGAAGGCACAAATAAAGTTAAAGAATCTAAAATTTCTATTCTTGTCCACAGGTTTGAACTTTTCAAAATGAAGGAGAATGAAACCATCTCAGAAATGGTTACAAGGTTCATCGACATAACAAATTCATTAGCATCCCTTGGAAAGGAATACACCCAAGTCAAAAAAGTTCGCAAGATCCTTCGTGCACTCACATCAGATTGGAGAAGAAGACTACTACAATAGAAGAAGTGGATGATCTCTCAACAATATCATTAGAAAAACTTATTGGTAATCTAATGGCATATGAAGTGCAACTCGAAGATAGAAAGAAGGACGACAACAACTTCAATCCAAGAAGAAAGTACTTGTCTTCCATACATCGTCAGATATGGACAATTCAGATGACGATGAAAGGAGATGGCGATGCTTTCAAGAAAATTCAAAGGTTCTTAAAAAAGGTAAGTTTAAAAAGAATAAAGATACTAATGATAATCCTATTTGTTTTAAGTGTAACAAACTAGGTCACATAAAGAAGGATTGCCCATTGATGAAATCAAAAGGACACTTCAAGAATTTTAATAAGTTCAACAAGAAGAAGAAAGCCTTCCAAGCAACTTGGGATGATAGCGACTCATCTTCCTCTGACGAAGAAGAAGCCATTGAAACCGCCAATATCTGCTTCATGGCTCAAGAAGATGAGGTACAAGATTATGATGAATTATTAGAAGCATTTAATGAACTTTTTAATAATTTCAAAAATGAAAAGATTAAAATAAAGTTTTAACAAAGAAAAATGAAAGACTCAACAATGAAATGCAATTTTTGTTTCTCAAACATCTTCTTTAAATTCTCAAAAGATGATTTTGAAAAAGTTATTTCATCTTTAAAAAGGATAATGAAATTTTCTTAAAAGAGAATTCTTTACTTAAAAAGGAAACTATTTCTTTAAATTGTAGAATTACAATTTTAGATAAGAAATGACTAGTTTCAAAGTTAAGTATAAAGAATTTTTGAAAAATGTGACAAAATTTAATAAAGGAAAAGAGAATTTAAATGATTTATTATCTTATCAAAAGATGTCAAATAATCATTTTGGTCTTGGTTTTTCAAAAGATGAAATTTACAAACCTACACATGTTGGTCTTGGATTTTCAAAAACTAATTTTGTAAAATCTACACATCTTTATAATAATAATACATATAATTCTTTTGTGAAAGAAATACTATTTCAAAAGAATTAGATGCAAATATATGGATACCTAAAAATCTAAATAATGTTTGATAAAAATACTTATATTGCATCTTACATACATGATGTGTGTAATTCTGGTAATTATATTTATACTAATAAATGGAAACCAAATTCCAATTAGATTTGGGTTCCTAAAGGCTAATCTTTTTCGGACCCTATCATGATGGGTACTATACAAATTATTTTATCTTATAGGTACCTTTATAAAGAAAAGTGGATGCTTGATAGCGGGCGTTCCAAACACATGACCGACGGACACATTCAACTACTGTCTTCCGTTCAAATCAAAAAAGGAGGTACAGTAATATTTGGAGACAATAACAAAGGAAAGGTTATTGGTACCGAAATGGTTGGTAATATTTCAAAACCCCTTATTGAAAATGTTCTTTTGGTAAGAGGTTATTAGTCTTTATGTGATAAGAGTTATAAAATTGTTTTTGAAAAAGATGCATGTCTTATATATGATACTAACATGAAAGATATTTTGTTTAAAGGTTTTCGTAACAATATTTATGAGTTATCAATAACCTGTATATCATCAAATGATAACTTATGTTTACTTGCTTCTAATAATGATTATTTTTTATGGCATAAAAGATTTGGTCATTTGAATATGAAAACAATTTCTAAGATTTCTAAATTTGATTTAGTTAAAGGTCTTTCAAAAATAGCTTTTAAAAAGGATTATTTTTGTGATTCTTGTCAATTAGGAAAACAAGTGAAATCATCTTTTAAATCTAAAGATTAGTTTCTACCAATAGACCTTTAGAATTGTTGCATTTGGATTTATTTGGTCCTACTCGTGTTGCGTCTTTAAACAAAAGTAGGTATGTTTTTGTTATTGTTGATGATTATTCATGTTTTTCATGGGTAATTTTTCTAAAAAATAAAAATGATACTTTTGATGAGTTTTCAAGTTTTTGTAAAAGAATTCAAAATCAAAAGTCTCTAAACATAGTCACTATTCGAAGTGATCATGGAGGAGAATTTGAAAATGAATCTTTTGCAAATTTCTGTGAAAAGTATGGTATTACACATAACTTTACATTTCCTAGAGCATCTCCTTAAAATGGTGTTGTAGAGAGAAAGAATAGGACTTTGCAACAATGTGCTAGAACTATACTTATGGACAGTCATTTACCAAAATATTTTTGGGCTGAAGCTATTGCTACTACATGTTATGTTTTAAATCGTGTGCTTATTCGACCTATTTTAAACAAAACATCTTATGAATTGTTTTATAACAGAATTCCAAAATTTCTTATTTCAAGATTTTTGGATGTAAATGTTTTATCTTAAATACAAGAGATGCTTTAGATAAATTTGATGCTAGATCCAATGAAGGTATTTTTGTTGGATACTCTACTCAAAGTAAACCATATAGAATATTTAATAAGAAAATATTTACTATTAAAGAATCATTACATGTTAAATTTAATGAATCCTTGACTAAGCCTATTTTTAATACTTCTTCACATGATGATAATGATATCATAGATACTCCTATTGATAATATTGTTATATCTTCTGATGATACTAACATTTTTAATGTTGATGAGACTCCTACCGAGTTACCTAAAGCATATGTTGAAGTAAGGAATCATCCACATGATTTGATTATTGGAGATATAAATCAAGGCGTTCAGACGAGATCCAAGTTAAACTACATGACACAAATTGCTTTCATATCACTCATTGAACCGAAGAATATCAAAAAAGCATGTGCAGATGATTTTGGACAATTACAATGCAAGAAGAGTTGAATCAATTTGTCAGAAATGATGTTTGGGATCTTTTACAACGTCCTACTGATCATCCAGTAATCGGTACCAGATGGGTCTTTAAGAACAAACTTGATGAATCAGGTCAATTTATAAGAACAAAGTAGGGTTAGTAGCACAAGGTTACAATCAAGAAGAAGGTATTGATTTTGATAAAACTTATGCACCAGTAGCTAGGCTTGAATAAATTCGTATTTTACTTGCTTTTTCTTACTTTATGAATTTCAAACTTTATCAAATGGATGTTAAAAGTGCCTTTTTAATGGTTTTATTAAGGAAACTGTTTATGTTGAACAACCTCTAGTTTTGAATATGAAAAATTTTCAAACCATATTTTAAACTTAAGAAAGCTTTATATGGTTTAAAACAAGCACCCCGTACTTGGTATGATAAATTAAAAAGTTTTGTTTTAAATTCTGATTTTAAGATGGGAAGAGCAGATACAACTCTCTTTATTAAACATGTTAATAAAGATATCTTAATTATTCAAATATATGTTATTGATATTTTATTTAGATCTACTAATAATAATCTTTATCAAGAATTTTCTAAAACTATACAATGTGAATTTGAGATGAGCCACATGGGCGAACTTACTTACTTTCTCGGTCTGCAAATAAAGCAAATGAATGATGGAATCTTCATTTCCCAGTGCAAGTATGCAAAGGAACTTCTGAAAAGATTTGGTATGAAAAATTCTGGTCATAAGAATATTCCCATGAGTACTACTACATTCCTAGACAAAGATGAAAATGGTAAGAATGTTGATTAGAAACTATATCGAGGTATGATTGGTTCTTTATTATATATTACTTCAAGTAGACCTGATATTATGTTCAGTGTTTGCTTATGTGCTAGATATCAATCAAATCCTAAGGAATTACATCTTAAAATAGTGAAATGAATTCTTCGATATATTAATAACACAATCAATTATGGCTTATTTTATCCAAAATCAAGCACATTTGATTTACTATCATATAGTGATGCTGATTTTGCTGGATGTAAATCTAATCGAAAAAGTACTAGTGGTACTTGTCACTTTTTAGGACATTCACTAGTATCATGGTTCAGTAAAAAGCAAAATTTTGTATCATTATCAACAACCGAAGCAGAATATATAGCTGCTAGTGTTGCATGTGCTCAAATTTTATGGATGAAACAAACCTTATTTGATTATGGCATGTCTATCACAAACTCACCTATTATGTGTGATAATACCAGTGCTATTAACTTATCTAAAAATCTAGTTCATCATTTACGTACTAACCATATTGATATTAGACATCATTTTTTACGTGATCATGCTTTAAAAGGTGATATTTCTCTAAATTTTATATCAACTGATAATCAAATTGCAGATATTTTTACAAAACCTCTTAAAGAAGATATTTTTATGAGATTTCGAAGAGATTTGGGTATTTACAATATTTCTGATCTTTGAATATTTTTCAGAATTATTTTAAGGCATTTTTCAACTATTAGTCGACTTATTAAGACCTATTAGTCGACTTATTAAACACCTAGTCGACTTAACAGTGACCCAGTCGACTAATTGCATCTAACAGAAACATGAAATTTTTGAGCTATTTGGAGTAGTCGACTATATTGACAAACTAGTCGACTAGTAAGTGGATTAGTCGACTAGTCACAAACGCCAAGTCGACTAACCCTATCAAAAATTGTGTTCTGTTATTGGTTTTTAACTTTCGAAACCCAACCCATATCATTAAATCTGGATCCGATCTAACTCTATTTTTTATCCTAACCATTGATTTAGTATTTACCTTTCTTTTCTACTCTTACGCTCATCAAAACCCCAGTTTTTTCACCGTTTCTCTCTCCAACCGCTGGAACCAGTCGACTACAGGGATCGACAGCAGCAGTGAACCCATCTCCTTCTTCCTTCAATTCCTTAGTAAAATTGTTTCAATCTCAGTCTTCTACTGTCAATTCTTACTTTATCTTCCTTTAATTTGAGTTCTAATCATGTGTAGGTCTAAAAAAATCAAATTTACACCATCTTCTTCCTCATCTCAAGCTGATTTTAGGGCTTTTCTGAAAAATCCTACCCTAGAAGATGATTTCCTTAGAATTTCTTCCTTAGAAATTTTACCTGGTAGGTTTGTTAAATATGAGGACTTTAATGACTATGATATTGTCTCATATTTACAAAATTGTGGTCTTTATCATATGTTCTCTACTGATTCTAAACAAGGCTATTATTCTTTCTTGATTCACCTATTTTATACCAACTTAACCTATGAAGACAATGAGAATGATGTTCATATATATTCTATGGTTAAACGTATCAATATCAAGTTATCCCCAAAATCCTTAGGTCGTATTTTTTCAATTCCTTATCACGACCTCTCTATTAATGACATTAATATGGATGATGCGGAGGTTTTATCAAATATATTTCCTCCAGGTCAAGGATAACCTATGTCTAACAATAAATTGAAACCCATTCCCCGTCTTATTGGTCGTATCCTTGCCTATAACATTTGCCCTAAAACCGGGAGTTATAACTATTATTCCCATGATTTAGCCACTTGTGTCTATGCCATAATGGCTGGACTAGAAGTCAATTAGGCAAAAATCTTTGATACTCTTGTTAAGGATCATACCTCCTTCCTACCATATGGAGCCTTTTTATCACATGTGTTTCAAAAATTTCACATAGATTTTGCTTCCGAAACCAGTGTTGTCAAGGTTTTCGAACCTTTTGATCGTGTCGTACTTCATCGTATGAAATTTCACGATTTTTCTCACCCTCCACCACAACCTCCCTCTCCTCCTCCACAAAGTTCAACTCAAGCTCCTTCTTCCTCTACTCAACCTCCTTTCACTGAAACCCCTTCATCTCAACCACCTCCTTCATATCCCGATGCTTTCTACAACTCTCTTTATGTTGAAATAGAATCTCTACACGCCAAACAACAATTCATTCAGGACTCTCAGAATGCATTGCTTGAAAATCAATCTTTACTGATGAATCATTTTATGAGTATGCAACTAAAGATGGAGTCATTTGCATCCACTCAAACGAAAATTCTGGATATCCTCAAGACCCATTTTCCACCACCTCCTCCTCCCGGATCCGACATTTGATACTTATGGAGTTGGCTTTGCTACGTGTTTTTGGACTATATTGCATCTTTTTGTATTTTTCTTTTTATTATGACTCTTTTTATTGTACTTGACATTTTCTGTTTTATTTTGAAAACAATGATTGTTCATGTATCTTTATATGATCTATGCTTTTTGTTAATGACAAAGGGGGAGAAAATTCTATGTGTTGATATATGTGTGTTGTGATATGGCAATGGATATATGGATTGGATAGATGAATATTTGGCTATGTTGCAACTCATGCAGGGAACACTTGTTATAATACTTGTTATATGGAAATATTTTATGCCAATGGATATATGGATTGGATATATGAATATTTGGCTATGTTGCAACTCATGCAGGGAACACTTGTTATAAACACCTGTTATATGAAAATATTTTTATGCAGGAGAGAACAAGAATACTTGACTTGTTACATATCTATTTGTTATAACCTGTTTACTGCAGGGGGAGTTTCTCTGCAGGGGAGTTTTCATAAACACAGATTGTCATCATCAAAAAGGGAGAATGTTGAAGCCTACAAGATTGAAAGATTTTGATGATGGATAACGAAGTGATACAGATGCATTTGAAGCTCTATCTCAAGCATTTATACAGAGTTCTGATTGCTCAACCTCAGTTGAAGACTTTGGGTATTTTTGTGTATTTTTAGAATTATTGTTAAAAGTCTTGAACACACACACAAATACCTATATAGTCGACTTGAGCTCTAAGTATAGTCGACTAACAAATCTCCTAGTCGACTTGACAAATTCCCCAGTCGACTAAGTCCTTCTACAAAAATATCTCAACTCTCTGTTTATTGTCTGTCATCAGAATTAGTCGACTTTCCCTAAAGCCTAGTCGACCAACCCTTAAGATAGTCGACTAACCTTGTTTATCTAGTCGACTAAAAACAGTATCCAGAAACTTGTTATTCTATCAGTCTAAGTATAGTCGACTTGACCCCTTTATTCTTATAGTCGACTAACCTCCATATCCTAGTCGACTAATAGCAGTTTCTAACTGTTGTGCAGTTGGTGATTTCTGGTGTTTTATCCAACGTTTTAAATTTCAAATTTGAATTGATAACTTCCCTAACTGACTATTGATTTAATAGCAGTTTCTAACTGTTGTGCAGTTGGTGCTTTCTGGTGTTTTATCCAACGTTTTAAATTTCAAATTTGAATTGATAACTTCCCTAACAGACTATAGATTTCAGTTATAAATAGGGATGTTGTCCTAGGATCAATTCACCAATTCAAAACTCAAGTTTTCTGCCCAAAAATTCTGTTCAATTCTGTCTTTCTGAAAACTTGCTTCCACTTTCTGTTTCTTCACCAATTCTTACTCTATTGTGAAGATTTCTGAAAGTCCACCTATAAGAGACCTTGTCCACAATCATATACAGATTCAAGGCTTATAGGATCAATTGTAATCATTCAAAGAGGAGCATTATACAAGGGCGTCTTCTTGTGTAGAGAGAAGTTGTACAAGGTGTTTGTCTTCTTGGTTATAAGAGGAGTTGTACACATTTGGCAAAGGGTGTTTTGTCAAGTGGTGTATAAGGTATTGGTTTTGGGTGTATCCAAATCAGGAAAGGAAAATCTCAAGCGGATTGCTTGGGGACTAGACGTAGGTCACAAGGACTGAACCAGGATAAATCTCTTGTCTTTGCGTTTGCATTTTTCTGAGTTTTATCTTGTGAATTTTTATTTCCTGCAAGTAGTTTTATTAAAAATTTATACACTATTGACCCCCTCGAGTGTTTGTGTTGCTTGAATATAGATCCTACAAAAAGTGACTAAATCATATATACCAGCTGTAAATGCTCCTGCTCGGATTGAAATTCCAAAAGGACAATCCGAAAATGAAGTAACTAATGAGTCTAAGACACGCCTGAAGCGTGGTAGACCAATCGGTTCCAAAGATAAAAATCCTCGAAAAAGAAAAGGAGCAGATAAGCATGATGACCCTAATGTAGAGGAATGTATTCCAGAAGAAATACAAAATAAGACAAATTAAGAAATGAAAAACCCTGAAGGTATAGAAAATCTGAGATCTCTATTGATTATGTCAATACAGGAGGATTATGGAATCGAAATGAGATTGAAAATACAAATGAAATATTTTCCTATTCTGTAGCATGTGATATTGTTAACGAAGTGAGGATCCTGAACCAAGATCTGTCACTGAATGTCAAAATAGACATGATTGGACAAAATGGAAAGACGTTATACAGGCTGAATTGAATTCGCTTAATAAGCGTAAAGTATTTGGATCTATTATTCTCACGCCTGAAGCCGTGAGACCAGTAGGATACAAATGGGTCTTTGTGCGAAAACGCAACGAGAAAAAACGAGATTGTGAGGTAAAAGCTCGACTTGTTGCTCAAGGTTTTTTGCAAAGACCTAGAATTAATTATGAAGAAACGTATTCTCCAGTAATGGATGCAATTACATTTAGATATTTAATCAGCCTAGCAGTTTCTAAAAATTTAGAAATGCGTCTTATGGATGTTGTTACAACTTATTTATATGGGTCGCTTGATAGCGATATTTATATGAAAATTCCTGAAGGATTTAAAATGCCTGAAGCATTAAGTTCAAAACCCAAGAATTATATTCGATCAAATTACAAAGATCGTTATATGAGTTAAAATAATCAGGGTGCATGTGGTATAATCGCTTAAGCGATTATTTGTTAAAAGAAGGATATGTGAATAATCCTATATGCCCATGTGTTTTTATAAAGAAAACAACATCCAGATTCATTATCATTGTTGTATATGTTGATGATTTAAATATCATTAGGACTCATAAAGAAGTCCTAGAAGCAATGATGTATTTAAAGAATGAATTTGAAATGAAAGACCTTGGGAAAACCAAATATTGTATTAGTTTACAGAGTGAGCACTTTCAAGTGAAATACTTTTGCATCAATCAAATTATACTGAAAAGGTCTTGAAACGCTTTAACATGGATAAAGCAAATCCTTTAAGCACTCCAATGGTTGTTAGATCATTGAATGTGGAAAAGGATCTATTTCGCCTTTGCAAAGATAATGAAGAGGTTCTTGGTCCTGAAGTACCATACCTAAGTGCAATTGGAGCTCTTATGTATCTGGCTAATTGTACCCGACCAGACATAGCATTTACTACTAATTTATTAGCAAGATTTAGTTCATCTCCTACACGGAGACATTGGAATGGTATTAAACATGTATTTCGTTATCTTCGAGGAACAACTAATTTTGGTTTGTTTATTCCAGAGGATCAAAACAAGAAATAACTGGTTATGCAGATGCAGGTTACTTGTCGATCCACATAAAGCCAGGTCTCAAATAGGATATGTGTTCACATGTGGAGGTGCAGCTATCTCTTGGCGTTCACAAAAATAGACACTTATTGCCACTTCTTCTAATCATGCTGAAGTCATAGCACTCCATGAAGCAAGTCGAGAATGTGTATGGCTAAGGTCTGTAACTCAACACATCCAAGCAACTTGTGGATTACCAGTCAACAGAGATCCAACAGTACTGTTTGAAGACAATGCTGCATGCGTCGCTCAAATGAAGGAAGGATTCATCAAAAGCGACCGTACCAAGCATATACCCCCGAAGTTCTTCTCATTCAGCCAAGAACTTGAAAATGATAAGAAAATTAATATTCAATATATCCGATCAAGTGATAATGTGGCAGATCTCTTTACAAAGGCACTTCCCCCTACAACTCTCAGAAAGCTTATTCATGATATTGAGATGCGTCACATGCGAGACTTATGAAGAAGAACTACTCATATCAACTTGAGGGGAGTTTACGTGGCTGCACTCTTTTTCCCTTACTATGATTTTGTCCCACAAGGTTTTCCTGGTAAGGTTTTTAACGAGGCAGCATAGAACACGTATACGGAGATGGTGTACTCTTTTTCCTTCGCTATGAGTTTTGTCCCACTGAGTTTTCCTAGCAAGATTTTTGATGAGACATCATGTACGGTTGACAGCCAAGGGGGGTGTTTATGAAACGATGGCTGCCTACCTTTACTATGCACCATTAATGATTTTACTATGCGCTGATGCAAGCGATGACGCAAGCATGCATAGTGACTGCATAGTACCCCAAAGTTTTCCTATAAATAGGCCCTTCCTGATTCATTTCAATGTACACTTCAGAAATCAATAAGAATTCCTACCTCTACTCTGTCTCTAAAATTCTCTATTTTGGTGTTATATTTCTCGAGTTTTACAACATGCATGTTTAAGATAACCCGCTAGAGCAAAAATAGGCCACTTCTAAGATGGTAGTCACCATTATTGGCGCAATAGACAAGACAATTTTGTTGGCCCAAGGTTACAATCAACCCCATGTTTAGTGTATTTTGATGATTACAAAACATATTAGTTATTTGTACTAATATAAATTGTTGTTTAAGTGTTTTCAGGTTTATATATTAAGGAGATGAATTCTTCCCTAAAGGAAGGTACATTGGACTCAAGACAAGTCAAATTGGGCTCAAAGTACAATATTGAAGATCAAGTGAAGATTGCCCATGATGAAGTCTTGAAGACCTAGAAGTTTGTAAGTGTAGTTTTGTTAAAGATAGAATATGTGAAATTTGGCTCTAGGATTTGCACACACACTTGCTTTGAATGTTTCTATGTTTTTGAAAATGTTTATTTCTAAGTTTATGCCTTGGTTTATACATACATGTACTCATAGCTTTTTATCTTCAAAAACGTGTTTAAAACATGTATATAAACAA
The DNA here is from genome assembly GCA_038442645.1 of Agave tequilana. Lineage (NCBI taxonomy): Eukaryota > Viridiplantae > Streptophyta > Magnoliopsida > Asparagales > Asparagaceae > Agave > Agave tequilana. The sequence continues at coordinate 23,419 of JAVJIF010005198.1, forward strand.
AGTTCAGCATAACACTTTATTCCAGAATTTTTTAAAGATTTTTTACAAATTTTTCTAACTCAAAATCTGCCCAAAAATAACTATTTCAGGCAGACCGGTCGACCGGCAGTCGACCGCTGCTGTGTCCAGACATGCACAGGCTGTGCATGTCTGTCGGTCGACCGACCTACATATCGGTCGACCGGAAAAGAGATTGTTGCTCTCTGTATCTTTTCGTCGACCGGGTCGGTCGACCGATAGAAGGAAACTGTGTTTCCTTTGTTGGATCGGTCGACCGGCAGTCGACCGAAGCTCCAACGGCTCTTTTGCCCAGCAGGGTCCCGGTCGACCGGCAGTCGACCGGTAGGCCTGCATCAGCCATAACGGCTCTTTCTTCTTTTGGAATTTCTGAAAATCTGTTTTTAGTTTTCTCTTTAACAGAGTTTTTAGGAGTTGTTGGGACTCTTTTTCTGATCAAATTAGCTGGAAAAATCAGAGTTTTAACCTATTCTCTCCCTATAAATAGTGGGGAATAAGGCCTTAGTTATTTACCAAGAAAAATACAAGTTTTTATAGTTTTCAAGAGAAAGAGAAAAATAGTTTAAAGCTTTCATTTCCATTCTTTCAAAATTGGTTTTTCAGTTGTTGTTTGATCTCTAATATCACTCTACAACTGAAGCTTTCCTCACCACACTTCATAGAGCCAAAAATTTCATATTCTTTCTATAGGTGAAGTTGTAAAAGAGTGAGAGTGTTTGTAAAAGAGTGTTGTGGTCTAGTTAAAGATCACTATTTGTAATTCTTGTTTCTTGTGGAGACAAGCTCCTCGGTGGAGTTTCTTTGTAAGGTGAAGCTACGGGCTTGAGGTCTTTGAAGGCCTAACTTGTACGGGATCCTAAGGGGATAGTGGAAACCCTTCACGGAGGTGAAGGCGGGACTAGAGCAACGGGCTCGAACCTCGAAACAAATCATCTTGTTTGCGATTGCCTTGGCGTTCTTCTTGCTTACTTTCTTGCTTTATATCACTTCCAATTTATTGTTTGAGAACTAACCTTTATTTGTGCAATCCTTATTTGTTTACCTTACTTGCTATTTTACTTGTGGAATCTTGTGTTGCTATACTTGTTGTGTTACATTGTGAGTTTTTTTTCATTTTCATCATCACACTTGGCATTGATCAATCACACCTCAATACAACACGGTTGCATTGCGCACCTCTAACCCATTTAAGGGGAATGGGAGGAAGGAGTTCAGAACCTCGCAAGGGTATTCGGCTCTTAGTCGTGTTTTTGAGAGATTGTTTGCATCACTCATTTCACAAGTTTAAAAAGATCATTAGATTAGCAATTACACCTATTCACCCCCCCCTCTAGGTGTATTTCAATTGGTATCAGAGCTTGGACTCTAGGATTTGGCTTAACAACCTTAGAGAGATCCTCATATTGCTAATCATTTCATTCATTTCCACATAGTAAACATGGCCGATGGTATTAAGACACCCCCTAAGTTTGATGGACTTAACTTTCCCATATGGAAGGTTAAGATGACCGTTTTCTTGCAATCTCTAGGTAGCCGAGTTGCAAAGGCCGTGACTAACAATTTAGTGCCCCCGATGGTGATGAATCTACTTGGTCCGAAATTGAGACAAGGAGTTTGATACCAATGCTAGGGCTCATTATGCACTCCTACAAGCCCTCAATGATGATGACATAGCTAGAGTCATCCATTGCAAATCCGCCTATGAGATTAGACCCATTTGCTAGTAACACATGAGGGGACATCACAAGTGAAGAGGGCTAAGATAGACCTTCTTCGGTCCCAATATGAAAATTTTAGCATGCAAGAACATGAAACCATAGATGATATGGTTACTAAATTTACTAAGATTACTAATGGGCTTTCTTCTCTAGGTGAAGACATCAACAACGACCAAAGGGTGAGAAAGATCATCCGGGCTCTTCCTCCATCATGGGAAGTGAAAGCTACACATTAAGGAACTCAATGATAAAGATGAGATTGAGCTCATCGACTCATTGGGAATTTAAAACCCCATGAGATGGAGAGGAAGGCAAGGAGGACATGGCACCCTCCAAAAAAAGACCATTGCCTTCAAAGTCATGCTACCTACTCCGACGAAGATGACGAAAGAAGAGATGACGAGGAGCTCTCACTTCTAGTCAAAATGTCCGGAGGATGTACAACAAGGCAAAGTTCCAAGGAAGGAGGAGATGGCAAGGAGGCAAGAAGAAGGAAGATCATTTGCTTTAATTGCCAAAAGCCGGGACACATTGTAGCGGAGTGTCCGGACCAAGTGAAGCCATCTTCATCCAGAAGCCATACAAGAAGAAGGCTATGAAAGTAACATGGGATGACGAAAGTGAATCCGAGGAGGAGATCGACACCGCCAACATGTGCTTCATGGCAAATGAGAGCACAAGCAAGTAACCCCCTCAACTCTTCTTGATGATGATTTATCCATGGATGAGCTAGGAGAAGCATTTGTAGAACTTTCTCAAAATTATGACTTCATGAAGAAAAAGTACTTGAAAATGAAAAAGGATAATGAATCTTTGAATATTCAAGTGTTAAATCTTTCTAAAGAAATAATGACTTGCATTCTTCTTTAGTTTCCACTAAAATGATTTTGAAAAATATAAGATTGCTTGTAAAGGAAAGACCCCATTTATAGATTCTAATGAGATTGCCATGCTTAAGAAAGATTAGACTCATTAGATGTTGTTTTGAAAAGTGTAGTGAGTTTGATAAGAAGAGATGGAGAATATGTTTCCTAAGAAACAAGCTCCTAAGAAAAATATTCATGCTCATGCTCATGCTCATACATGCTACACAACCTATGCATCATGGTAAACCCCAAAGCATGCTCACACTTCACATACACACCATGCATTCATGTATAGAAAAGTGTACTCATGTTCACATTGTGGACGGAAAGGACACTTAGCTAATTTTTGTTATGATAGACTAAGTGCATCACATCATAATGTTTGGGTTCGTACACTAACTTTCAAGGACCCAAGAAAGTTTGGGTACCAAAGTCAACTATTGTTTTAAATGATGTAGGTACTCTCCAAAGCTCAAAGACGTAGAGGTTTATGGTATCTTGATAGCGGTTGCTCAAGGCACATGACTTGGGACATCAACAATTTTTCGCACCCTATCAAGATATCATGAAGGTGGCACCGTCACCTTCGGAGATGACGCCAAGGGTAAAATCATCGGTATTGGTAATGTAAAACTTGGCACCTCTCCTTTAATTGAAAATGTGGTTTTAGTTGATGGCCTCAAGCATAATCTCTTGAGTGTTAGTCAACTTTGTGATAAAGGTTTTGATGTAGTTTTTGACAATGTTGCTTGTAAAGTAATTGATAGAACTTCCAATGTTTGTGTATTTTCCGGTTTTCGTGAAAGCAATGTTTATATGATTGATATGCTAAATATGTCTTGTAATATAACATGTTTAAAAGCCCTCGATGACGACTCTTGGTTATGGCATAGGAATTAGGCCACGTTTCATTTGACCATATTTCTAGGCTTAACTCTAAGGAAATGGTGAAGGGTATTCCTTCATTGAACTTTGAAAGGACCGAGTTTGTGACGCATGTCAATTTGGGAAACAAACTAAGTCCTCATTCAAATCAATTAAGGATATCATGTCATCACGTCCATTGGAGCTAATCCACATGGATTTATTTGGCCCACACAAACCAAAAGTTTAAGTGGAGTAGATTTGCTTATGTTTTAGTAGATGATTTTTCGCGTTTTACTTGGGTTTATTTTCTTGAACATAAAAGTCAAACCTTTTCACATTTTCAAGCCTTTAAGAAAGAGTTGAAAAGGAAAATGACTCCTCAATAATTAAAATAAGAAGTGATAGAGGAGGTGAGTTCATTAACCTTCCCTTTACCACTTTTTGTGAGGACATGGAATAAAACATGAACTTTCTTGTCCTAGAACTCCACAACAAATGGAGTAGTTGAGCGGAAAAATCGTACTTTACAAGAGATGGCTAGGACAATGTTAAATGAATATGGTCTACCACATTATTTGTGGCCGAGGCCGTTCATACTTCATGTTACATTGCAAATCGTGTTTTCCTATGTAAAATACTACTAAGACTTCTTATGAGATGTATTTTTCTAGAAAACCTAATGTTTCTTATTTCAAAGTGTTTGGTTGCAAATGTTTTGTTTTAAATACAAATATTAATTTGGGAAAATTTGATGCTAGATCATATGAGGCTATTTTTGTAGGTTACTCAAATACTAGTAAGGCTTATAGAGTCTTCAATAGGTCAACTTTGACTATTGAGGAATCTATTCATGTTAAATTTGAGGAATCTAACAAGTTTGTTAAGAATTGTGTAGAAATTGATGCTTTAGATGAAGGTTTGGAGAAAGTGACCTTGGAGGATGCTTCTACCATGGGAGACAAGCCAAAGGATGGTGATGGAAGTGAAGCCAAAGTGGAAGAGGCTCAAGGAAATAAACATCAAGCAAATGAAGAGGAGCCCTCTCAACCACTACCAAAGGATTGGAGATTCAATCCTCATCATCCCAAGGACCTCGTCATAGGTGAAGTATCAAAGGGGTAACCACTCGCTCTAAGATTCAAGATTTTTGTGGTAATTTTGCTTTTATTTCACACATAGAACCTAAAAATGTCCTCGAGACCGAGGCCGATTCATATTGGTTGCTTGCAATGCAAGAGGAGCTCAATCAATTTGAGCGCAACAAGTTTGGCACCTTGTTCCTAGGCCCAAGATAGACCAACTATTGGTACTAAATGGATCTTTAAGAACAAGTTGGATGAATCGGGTAATGTAGTTAGAAACAAGGCTAGGTTAGTTGCCCAAGGTTACACTCAATCGAGGGAATCGATTTTGAAGAAACCTTTGCCCCGTAGCACGGCTCGAAGCCATACGGATGACCTTAGCATATGCCTCATTTAAAGATTTTAAGTTATTTCAAATGGATGTAAAGAGTGCTTTTCTTAATGGTTATATTGATGAGGAGGTGTATGTTGAACAACCCCCCGGGTTTGTTGATCCTACACACCCTAATTATGTTTATAAATTAGATAAAGCACTATATGGTTTAAAACAAGCTCCTAGGCTTGGTATGAAATATTGTCTTCATTTTTACTTTCAAATGATTTTAAGAAAGGAAAAGTTGATAAAACATTATTTACCAAACATATAGATCTAGATATCCTCATAGTTCAAATTTATGTTGATGACATTATTTTTGGATCTACTAATGTTTCACTTTGCAAGAATTTTGAGTCATGCATGAAAAAGGAATTCGAGATGTCTATGATGGGAGAGCTCAACTTCTTCCTTGACTTCAAATCAAGCAACGTAGTGATGGGACATTCATCACCCAAGCAAGTACACCAAAGAACTCATCAAGAGGTTCGGGCTTGAAGGATCCAAAGTAGCAAAGACTCCCATGGCAACCACTACGAAACTTGACAAGGACGAACAAGGTAAGGAAGTAGACATCAAATTATTTCGTAGCATGATTGGTAGTTTACTCTATCTTACGGCTAGTAGGCCGGATATAATGTTTTCCGTATGTTTATGTGCACGCTTTCAATCATGTCCTAAGGAATCACACTTAATAGCGGTAAAACGCATAATTAGGTATCTTAAGGCACAATTGATTTAGGTTTGTGGTATCCGAAAACTAACCAATTTACCATGACTAGTTATTCGGATGCCGACTATGCCGTTTGTAGGGTAGACAGGAAGAGCACAAGTGGCACTTGCCAATTCTTGGGCAATTGTCTTGTGTCTTGGTCTTCCAAGAAGCAAAATAGTGTAGCCCTTTTAACCGCCGAGGCGGAGTATGTAGCAGCCGGAGCTTGTTGTGCACAAGTACTCTGGATGAAACATACTCTTCTCGATTTTGATTTACATTTTGATCATGTTAAGATTTATTGTGATAATACTAGTGCTATTCACATGACCAAAAATGCTAATCAACATAGTAAAACCAAACATATAGACATTAGATATCATTTTCTTAGAGATCACTTTGAAAAGGGTGACATAGATATTGTTTTTGTTTCCACAGATTTTCAACTTGCAGATATTTTCACAAACCTTTAGATTATGCAAGATTTTCATTTATTTGTGGTGAATTGAATGTATGTAAGATTGATACTTAAAATATCTTAGTTTGTTTTGTTTTGGTTTCTAATATGTTTGTTTTGTCTTAAATTTTTTTTAACCCTTTTTGATGTATGACAAAAGGGGGAGAAATATAAATATATATAAGTTTGGGAGAAAATATATGGAGAAAGTATTGTTGTTTGTTTTAAAAATATATTGTTTTGTTATTCCTTATGATAGTTTATTTTTGGTGATGATATTTTTCAATGCTTTATGTATGCTTACATAGTTGTTCATATTCATGTTAAATACATAGCATTGTTTAAGGGGGAGCTTTTCAAGCTCTTTCCTCTTTTATTTGTTTAAAAACTCATATGTTTTGTCATCATCAAAAGGGGGAGATTGTTGGCCCAAGTTACAATCAACCCAGTTTAGTGTATTTTGATGATTACAAAACATATTAGTTATTTGTACTAATATAAATTGTTGTTTAAGTGTATTTCAGGTTTATATATTAAGGAGATGAATTCTTCCCTAAAGAAGGTACATTGGACTCAAGACAAGTCAAATTGGGCTCAAAGTACAATATTGAAGATCAAGTGAAGATTGCCCATGATGAAGTCTTGAAGACCTAGAAGTTTGTAAGTGTAGTTTTTGTTAAAGATAGAATATGTGAAATTTGGCTCTAGATTTGCACACACACTTGCTTTGAATGTTTCTATGTTTTGAAAATGTTTATTTCTAAGTTTATGCCTTGGTTTATACATACATGTACTCATAGCTTTTTATCTTCAAAAACGTGTTTAAAACATGTATATAAACAAAGTTCAGCATAACACTTTATTCCAGAATTTTTTAAAGATTTTTTACAAATTTTTCTAACTCAAAAATCTGCCCAAAAAATAACTATTTCAGGCAGACCGGTCGACCGGCAGTCGACCGGCTGCTGTGTCCAGACATGCACAGGCTGTGCATGTCTGTCGGTCGACCGACCTACATATCGTCGACCGGAAAAGAGATTGTTGCTCTCTGTATCTTTTCGGTCGACCGGGTCGGTCGACCGATAGAAGGAAACTGTGTTTCCTTTGTTGGATCGTCGACCGGCAGTCGACCGAAGCTCCAACGGCTCTTTTGCCAGCAGGGTCCCGGTCGACCGGCAGTCGACCGGTAGGCCTGCATCAGCCATAACGGCTCTTTCTTCTTTTGAAATTTCTGAAAATCTGTTTTTAGTTTTCTCTTTAACGAGTTTTAGGAGTTGTTGGGACTCTTTTTCTGATCAAATTAGCTGGAAAAATCAGAGTTTTAACCTATTCTCTCCCTATAAATAGTGGGGAATAAGGCCTTAGTTATTTACCAAGAAAAATACAAGTTTTTATAGTTTTCAAGAGAAAGAGAAAAATAGTTTAAAGCTTTCATTTCCATTCTTTCAAAATTGTTTTTCAGTTGTTGTTTGATCTCTAATATCACTCTACAACTGAAGCTTTCCTCACCACACTTCATAGAGCCAAAAATTTCATATTCTTTCTATAGGTGAAGTTGTAAAAGAGTGAGAGTGTTTGTAAAGAGTGTTGTGGTCTAGTTAAAGATCACTATTTGTAATTCTTGTTCTTGTGGAGACAAGCTCCTCGGTGGAGTTTCTTTGTAAGGTGAAGCTACGGGCTTGAGGTCTTTGAAGGCCTAACTTGTACGGGATCCTAAGGGGATAGTGGAAACCCTTCACGGAGGTGAAGGCGGGGACTAGAGCAACGGGCTCGACCTCGAAACAAATCATCTTGTTTGCGATTGCCTTGGCGTTCTTCTTGCTTACTTTCTTGCTTTATATCACTTCCAATTTATTGTTTGAGAACTAACCTTTATTTGTGCAATCCTTATTTGTTTACCTTACTTGCTATTTTACTTGTGGAATCTTGTGTTGCTATACTTGTTGTGTTACATTGTGAGTTTTTTTCATTTTCATCATCACACTTGGCATTGATCAATCACACCTCAATACAACACGGTTGCATTGCGCACCTCTAACCCATTTAAGGGGAATTGGGAGGAAGGAGTTCAGAACCTCGCAAGGGGTATTCGGCTCTTAGTCGGTTTTGAGAGATTGTTGCATCACTCATTCATTCACAAGTTTAAAAAGATCATTAGATTAGCAATTATTCACACCTATTCAATCACCCCCTCATAGGTGTATTTCAAATTTGATTGCCACTAAAAAGTAAGACAAATTTTGGAACAGGCATATTTAGAACTTTACTTGGTATTGTACTAGAAATTAGAAAACTATTCTTACACGTCACAATATGGTTAATGTTTATTATGACCACAAACAACAAGGAAACACTCATTGGCCGTCTTAGGGGTATTTAATGACTTTTTGGAATCATTAATGAATAATTTGAAATTTGAATCGTTTCAATGACATTTTTGTTATAGTGTCTCTTTTGATTTTAATTAAATGACTTTAGACATCCTTGCCATGTTCACTCAACGTAGACTCGAATTTAAAGATTCATTCCCCTCAATCATTGAGTCTCTTACTAATTCCACCAAATCACCTCAAATAACTTTTATCCCAAAACTTTAGATATAAATTGGATCTCTAACCTACATCAAACCCCAATTCAAACTCTTATAGAAACTTCCCGAATCCAAATTCTCCCTACTAAATTATAACCAAAAGCATTAACCTATCATTACTCCCCAAACCCGCCCAAAAAAAAAAATCCCAGCATATAATCTCATTGTGCTCGAACCAAATTTGAACCCAAATCCATTTTCATCACCTTTTCTCTCTCTATAAAAACTCACCCAAAAAAAAGAAAGCAAACAGAAACAAAACGCAAAATGCCAAAGAAAGGCTTTGGCAAGTTTCTCCCGATCTACTATTTGTCAAAGCTCAAGAGATTCCCCACAGCTATTTGCCCTCGAATTACCAAAATGCCCCTCGTCACCCGGTTGCGGCGGCAGACGCCAACCGCGGCGCCACGCTGTCCGACGTGGACCGGTACCTCCCGAGAACTTCGGTTCCCTCTACTCCGGCGGCGGAGGCGGTGACGTCATCACCGCCGGTCCCACAGAGTTCACCTCGCCGAGGTTCACCGACCCTCCGGCCGACGTCATTCGGGCGTCGAAGCGTTTCTTCGTGTCACCGGCCCCACCGGCTCGCTCGTCGAGGAGGCCCGGCTAAGCGCCGCCTTATCCTCGCCGCCGCCACCGGAGGCGGCGGTTGACGGCGGCGGTCTGGCGTGACGGCGGTGTCGGCGGACCCCTACGTGGACTTCCGGCAGTCGATGCGGGAGATGGTGCATGCGCGACACGTGGACTCACGTGGGCCGTTGGATGGAGGTTTCTTGAGGATCTGCTGCTTGTTACTTGAAGCTGAACGAGAGGAGCGTGCATGAGTGCATATTGAGGCGTTTATGGACTTGACGGAGGATTTACAGCGTCAGAGTGAGAAGCTGAGGAGGAAAAAGGTGAGGGACGGAAAAATGGAGTGACGTCATTTTTCCGTTGAGGTTTCTTACGTGCGAAGCTGTAAAAAGTTGTTACAGACTTACAGTGGTCCATTTTTGTTTTATACAGAATATCTGGTCTAATTTATATCAAAATTGCTCGAATTGGTCTCAAGTATGAGTGTATATTTTATTAATTTTAGTTTTGGAATTTTATGATATAATTCTTAACAATTTAGATATCCGAGAATAGTTTGTCGCGATATTTTTTTAAACAACTAGTCATCAGTTAGTTTAATTTGATATTTGAAATAAATTCATAACAATATAAGCCGACTGGTTAGCGATCCCTTCGACTTATGCTCATTGGGAACTTATGTCAAATATCAATTTTGTCACGGACAATTAATATCAAGTTTGTTGAGCTTTTTATTGGGATCATAATATAATGTCTTAAAACAAAATTTCAAGATTTACGTAGAACTTGCATCAAAGAAAAGGGCCTAATATTTTCCAACAGTCTAAAAGTAGCATCTCCAGACTCCATCTAGAAAGAGAGGTATCAAAAAAGCGAAGAGAAAGATGCACTTGAGAGAAGATAACTATCATGGGAGGAAAAAAATCTCTTAATGAGAAGAAATTATTACTATTATTAGTTCATATCTGTACTGAGCATACAAGCCAATTCTTTTTTATGCCATAATCGCACACGCAAAATATTAGTTAAGAATTTTTTAAAAAAATAATAATAATGGGTCCCCTTGTTGTACTGAACCACAGCGATCTCACACAAGAAAGGTAGGAAGCATTAAAGACGAGAAATTTTGGAGTATTGCTGTAATAAACTTAGAGATGTTCCATTTCAAGTCATTAAATTAAATGTGAACCTCTTCATAGAAACGACTAAAATTTCCCATCACAACGACCACCAGCTTTAGCTTCCCTTGCCACAACAGAGAAGAAAGAGAGCATCTTGTAGACTCATTGCTCCTCTCTTTGTATAACAAAATACAAGAACAATATCAAGCCTACACTTCATCCATCAGGAGCCTCCCACTCTGTACAAACAGAACACAAGAACGCTACTCGTTGCTGGCATCACCGGAATCCTCCTGCGATTCATCACAAGCGGCAGAACCCTCCGTCTCAGTGTCCGACACAATTTCAGTTTGCTCCTTGGTGTCTGCTGAACTGTCGTCTTCAGAGTCTGAAACAATTTGAGCACTGTTACGAGTAGGTCTCTGCCTCAGCCTTTTCTTCATCTGTGCAGGAGACTTGGTAGGCTCTACAAATCTCTTGCTCCTTCGTATTCCCATAGCCACTTTAGTCTTCACGTTTTTCTGATTTCGTGTAACTTTTGGGGATTCCTCATCTGCATCAGAGCTAGTGAAATAATCATTGTTTTTAATTTTGTTTTCACCATGGTCTTCATCCTTCTCATCAGAGTCATAATCAGAGTCATTTTCACTGTGGTGCTCACTGTTCTCATCTTTTTCATCATAGTCACCCTTCATCGTCGTCGCCATCATCGCTTTGGTGCTTACTGTTCTCATCTTTTTCATCATAGTGACCATCTTCATCGCTGTCGCTTTGGTGCTTACTGTTCTCATTTTTTTCATCAGAATCACCATCCTCATTGTTGTCACTTTGGTGCTCATCATCCTCGACATCAGCAAACTTTCATGGATATCATCTGCTTCTGAATCCTCTTTATCATCTTTCCCCCTTCCACCCAATGCATCATTTTGATTGGTTACAGGCTTAACTTGTACAACATTGTCCTTCTTCAATCCAGTTGTCTTTAATTTCCTGGATTATGAAACCAAGCACAGAAATTAGTTTTTCTTTCCCCCTCCCTTCCCAAGCACAATGCTTAAAAAGAACTGTGAGATGCACACTACCATCAATTTTTTGACTCCTTGTTCAAAATGAAAACGGACTCTTCTCAGATATAGATGAAAGACCGTAGTTATCATTCAAAATCAGCATAAAGATTTTAATAACAGTTTTCTTCTCCAGGTGGGTAAGTTATCAAACCTAAGCTTATGATATTTAAAATGTATAACTTATTATTCTATTTAATCATAAAGAAGATACGTAACACAGCCTAAGCAGGATGCTTGCTTCTTTAAAGGAGACCATATTTCTTACTGTTCTCAATATCCCATAATGCAGCCTACAAGAAAATGGCATCTCTAAAAAATCATTGAATCAACAAGAAAAGTGAGATCCCACAGTCTGATTTGGCAATTGTTGTACCCAGGGCACAAAGGAAACGATGAAAACCGAAAAAGGGTAGGACCTATATGGATGAACTTACTTTGATATATGTATAGCCTCATCAATAGACCGATCATAGTCATCTGTAGCAAATCACAGAAAAATAAGAAGATCAGTATCAAAGAGAACAGATCTATAAAGGCACTCAAGTAATTTACCGAATGGTGATAAAAAGAAACAGAGCAATTATATCGAAAGCTAGTGGCAAGGTTAATAAATTGATATTTCATATTCATAAAACAAAACAAAACAGCATTTAATGACAACAAATCTAAGCAAGTGGCATAGCACGGGAGGGAGGGAGCAGAGGCGAGAGATCCATCAGTAGTCTAGTCCCCAAACATGTTCGCAACAGTTGCTTTATCTTTCCATCAGAATTTCAACATGTCAGTCACTACAGCTACGTCATATACTCCTTGAAACACTAAAACCATTTCAGCCTTGAAACAACATCTGACTATGTCTTCATTGCTTCCGCCAGCATCCCTTCTTGTATGCTTAGTAAAGTTTATAAGTGGAAAGAGTAGAGATACGACAAGAACAGAGGATCGAAAAGGAGTATCCTGCATCATGTTTGTAGACGATCTACTAACTATGGAATGATTAGGTGGTAGTGGCATTTCTTCAGTTATTGAGACTTGAGGTTTATGCAGCAGAATGAGAACAAAGGCCAAACTACAGTAGACAGACATTTATGTCAATATGAACAAGTTCCTCTGGCTCTAATCAGGGAAGGAGTTTTCATTGTATGATCAAGGATGAATTCAACATAGTGTCAACAGTAAACAGGCAAAGAAGACTGATTTTTAATTAGGACAATGACTGGGTCATAGAACAATTGGCCCAGGAAGGAAGACAACTTCACACTACGCCCCTGGTTACAACTAAAGATGGGATGTTGATGCAAAAAAGCAGAACTAGGATATTGTATGACGCTTGAGGAGAAATGTTTTGTTCAATATATATCCTATTATTGTTGGATCATAGAATGTTATGGGAAGAAAAAGCATCAAACTTTTCAGAAACAAATGGAGATTGATTGGAACAGAAACCAGAGTAAGACTGCAATAACAGTTACCCACCTAGATACTTTCAGTCGACCAAGCTCATGGTATCATGAAAGAAGCTCCTGAAAAACAAGTGAGTCTAAAGTGCCACCCAAAGAAGCTAGAATTACACCCAGAATCAATTTGGTCATATGGAAACTAACAAATTGTATACTATTGAACAAATCTGCTGCCAATTCAACATGGGCTAAATCTACAACCAGACTACATCCTATGCAATAGAGGGAAGTAGAAAAACGAGAATGTGTTAAATCTACACATGTTCTGTAACTGTGAAGTTAAAACAGTTCAGTAATGTGATGAAAGGAAAATGTTCAATAAAAGGATAATCCTCCGCATCATTAGCTTGAGATAAATCCATGAAAAGTTGGTGAGAAAGATAACTATTTGTAAGCTTATGCACTTGGTGATAGAGAAGGACGTGGTTTTGTGCTGAGCATTAGCAGAGAATAATTTGTTGAGCTTGAATAGCCTGTTGGTTCCTAATAACAAAGCAACATCAAAGAGACAATAATTAAGAAACCAATTAAGATAAGACAATAAGAAACTGGCTGATGTCCAAATTTCAAAAACTTATCAATCTGCATCACCACCATTCCCGAAGCTTTAGGTAGGGCACCGACAGAACAGAGGGATCAGACCTCCTCCGCAGCACATCAGCAGCCATAAAACTAATAAGTAACAGTTGGCTTCGAATTCTAGTAAAATAACAGTAATTATTACTAGCTGGAGCAAAACAGTTGTTGAATACCTCTGATGAGAAAGTGCAGCTTTCTATTCTCAGTCTGCACTTACAGAAACAGTAAAAATAAATTGGGGGTCAATTGCCACTCAAAGCATCAAGAGTAACACCATAGGATGGACTTGAGGTTATGGAGCCAGTCCATGGAATCCAATGCATAGCTAGCAAGGCATTATTCAAGTTCCCATACATTTTCACCCATTTATTCTCGGAGAAGGTCAATAGAGTACCTGGAGCTCAATCATAGCACACATAAACACCAACCTGTTGCAACCTTCATAAATACATATTGAGACTCATCCTCTCTTTCTTTCTTCTTAACCTATACTTTGTTTCCATGTATCTCATTTTGCTATGTACGGGCAAGCATTCAGGCCACTTCAGGTTGTATGTACCAACCACCATATTTATCAACAAGGTTAATCCATAGAGAATCGAGTCAAGCTCAGGTCATCTATCCATCCACATCTTTGGGGACACTGAAGATATGATGGATCAATGAGCCCGGATCCTTCACATCCTGCATCACCCATATCACCCATGAGTGCTGGCTTCTTCAGCACTAGAAGTTCATCTCTATTTCTCATTTTCGAATGGGGTTAATATGCCTATACATCACATTGCTAGTAGTAAGCTCTCCTCGTGTGTGACGTCCAGTTCTGTTTATCCATCCTGGGCTCAGCTATCCATTGTCATTATTCTAATGTAATGGTTGTGGCCTTCTCACAAAAGGTCCACAAATCTAGAACCTTCGTAGCATGATGATGCAGTTTATCGGACATTGAACACAACAGAAATCTTCATCTAGCAAATCTACCTATGAAGCTTTTCTTGTCAGAAATGAAACACATGCAGAATGGCAATCAGACAAGCACAGAAACAACAATTTGTTTTTTTTAAAGGAAATATTGCTGCCAGTTGATGATTGTAACGAGTAAACAGCATCATCAATGAAGTCAAAGCAGAAGTTTGCTAATGAAAAAGACAGTGGTCATTGAAGCTTGTTTAAGATATTAAACAATTTACACCGGGGCGGGGAGGGGGGGGGCCATAATCTGCTGACTTCACTGAAGGCAACATACTCACAAGATACACCATTTAACAGCATGCCGATGACAGAATAGAACCCCCATGCTAACACAAAGCACGTGTTAAATGTCCAAGGATGGATATCTCAATGAGTTCAGACTGATCCCGCTGTTCTTTTGGACCTGGTACCCAGTCCTCGTGCATGGTATGTATGTCTTACAGTTACTCAAGCATGAAAAATAAAGCAAGTGCTATCCTAAAATTGGTTTCTTCTCCGCAATCTCTATTACTATATTAATTAAATAACAAGCTTATTGTTTTCATCGATGTTGCAAATGTTTTAACCAAGATACGCTAATTTCCACCAATGCGCAAATTTTTAGACCATGATTGCTAATTTCCACCAATGTTACAAAATGTTGACCAAAATTGATATGTTAAATCTTAAAACAAAGTTTTCTTAAAGAGTCTCATCTTCATCATCATGAAGCCTTTTTTATGATGGCTACGGAGCAAGGCTCCATTGAAACATTCGACAAAGTTATACAGCTAACTGTCGACCTGAATCAGTCTTTCTTAATCAGTGCTAAATTCCAGAACAAGGAAATTATAAAAAGATGTCTTCATCTTAAAAGACCAGATGGCATCCTGCAGAATCTCTGAGAAAGGAACAAAGTTTAGAAAAAGGGAAAGATGATATGTTTGCTGCAAGAAATTACAATAACTCTGGCACAGATAAAACTAAGAGCCAAACACAATGCATTCCCAATTTAGAGTCTGCATGACAAAATCAAATTGACTTGCAAATGAATGATATTTTTAAGATGCATCAACAGATGCTATATTAGTAAATTAATTAATGTGCATTAAATTTGCAATATGACATGTTTCATTAACTGATTATACTTTCTCCAGATGATTACATATTAAGTGTCAAGAAAATTTGGAAAATTGCTTCCCATGGGATTCTAATATATTTTTTACTTACTAAGAGCTTATGTTTTCAATGATTACCTATCATTCAGAATGTGGAGTTATATAGCTAAAACTTCTGATTAAAAATACAATTTTAAAGTGTCTTAATAACCACAATGCCTTACAGGTATTGTAAACAAGCAAGGATTCCTTAAAAAACCTGCCTCATTCAGTACATGACTTGGAAATCCACTGCATTTGTAATGACTGCACTTAGTATAAGCCTGAAACTTGAAAAAGTACGCAAGTAATTATGCAAAAACATGTTTCAATTTTCAGATTAAGTTTGCATCGCACTAAGATTAATTTGATTGCAACATGACTTCGATTCATGAATGGTCCACATCACTTATGGTTCTACTATAACAAAAGGTTCCCTTTTGAAAAGAAGAAATATAGGCCTGCTTGTCATCCACACCAGAATGCCCAACGGATCATCTCTAAAGGATGAGAATCAACTATGCTGCATCAACATCAATAATTCATTGTACAGTTTGAAAAGGGTTTTATTGATAATCACGATAAAAAAGAAGAATTTACTTCAACTGCTCTGTTTAAAATATACAAAATTGGTAATAGTAATATCCGCAATTACCACTTGCTTTAATTTTGGGTTTGGATCCTGTATATATAAATTCTTACATATGAAAGATCTTAGACTATTTTTCTCGCTCACAACTTAAGGAAAAAAGGACTGACTAGTTTCTTGGTCTAAAATGAGCCACTTCAAATGTAAGATCACGAGACTCGTTAATTATTAAAATTGAGCCCCAGGAATTCCTTCTAGAGGCAGTTGAATAATTTTTATAGATTCCTCAACTCTTAACTAAACTAATTAAATAAAAATATGAGAATTCTTAATCTGCTAAGCCATGTTTAGGAGAATTCTTCCAATAGCACTTGTTCAGTGACATTATGGAGTAGGGGTGAGCAGTAATCGGGTATACCCGAAATAACTGCAAAAAAACCGATACCCGAACCCGTTTTAACCCGAACCGAAATAATTCGGTCGAGTTTCGGAGTCGGGTTCCCAAAACCGAACCCGACCGAAATTAAGTAACTTAAAAAAAAAATTATATATAAATAAACGAGCCCAGCGACCGCGAGACTCGTCGCCCTCGCCGACTTCTGTTCACTGTTCACTCAGTCTCTCTCTCTCTCGTTCTCTCAAAATCGAAACCCTAATCCCCAATTTTCCTCCGTCTCCGATCGTCTGCGCAGACCGTCGATCAACTCGAAGGCTCCGATCATCTCCTCTCGTCATCGATCATCTCGATCTCCGATCATCTCCTCTCGTCATCGATCATCTCGACCTCTTCGATCTCCGATCATCTCGATCTCTTCGATCTCCGATCATCTCCTCTCGCCGCTCCTTCGTCAAGCCGGACCGTCAATCAAGACCAATCGCCGCTCCTTCGTCAAGCTGGACCGTCGATCAAGCACGATCGCGGATCGCCACTCCTTCGTCAAGCCTGAAAGTCGATCAAGCCCGATCGCCAATCGCCACTCCTTGCCCTCAGTGCCTCACCAGCTCACCTTCTCATCCGAAGTCCGAACTACGAAGACCATGTCTCCTCCTCCTTTGCCTTCGCAATCCATTGAGGTAAATCCCCTGGATCCATTTCCTAATTAGCTAAACAAGTAGCAATTTGCAAATAATGTACTGCTTTGTTTAATTCTGAAAATTTGATCCTTTCAGTGTACTGTTTTTTTAATTCTCAAATTATGATTATTTGATCTCTATACAGTATTACAGTGACTGTAATCCGGCCATTCCTAGATGAGTTTCAATTTGCTAGCAACTAATTTCAGTGTATTACAGTCTACATTTGATGTTATAGAGCCAACCATTGATTGTTAGTTGCTTCAGCTTAGATTCTCACATTCTTTTTACATGGAATTGTTATCAAATTGGCCCTAAATGCCCACAGCCATGATACTGAAGTGAAACTAGAAATGACATTATGACTGGGTTTGTTTGGAGATTTAATATTCTGCTGCCCTCACCTACTTACAAGTCTCAACTTCCAAATCTTGAAAACATGCACATACATTTTGCTGATTCATCCAACAAATTAGCAGCCACTATGTTTCACGAATGCCAACATTCAACAGATCGGTCGACACAGTCACTAATAACCAAACGAACAATCTATCAGGCTAATTTCTTTTCCCTCAGAAAAATCAGGCTAGTTTCCTGGCCAATGTGGCCATCACATAAACATTAACAAATTCTTCTCTCATGCGAAGAGACTTGTATGTTAATTACTCAACAGGAAAATAATTTAGATACACAAACCATACATAAAATAGGAATCAAACAAAATTTATATTGTTTCTATAGTTTGGTCTCATCTGCGAATTAGGTTTCACAGAAAATATAGAAGCATCTGGCACCTCAAAGGAGAAGAAATTTTCACGGTGAGGAGATTCTCAGTTTGCTTCATCAAGAAGAGAGACTTTCTTGCCCTCCAAATGGAATGATCTGCTACCTTTCAACTGCACTCAAAAAGGTAAAACCATGGGTTTCCATGAGGAAAGATTTATATTCACCTCCTAATACAAATACAAACACAGGGATTATATTGTGTTAGAGGAAAGCAAAGGATATATTGTGTCACTAACTTTTGATGACTACAATTGGATTTTTACTACTAGTTTCCTAACCGAAAAATCGAAAAAACCGAACCGAACCGAACTTGTTCGGTTCGGTTCTCAAGTCTAATCGGTTCGAATTCGGTTATGTAAAAAACAGCAAAAACCGAACCGAACCGACCGATGCTCACCCCTATTATGGAGAAACCCTTTAGGAGAAGATACATTACTTACAATATATAGTTTTGGAAACATTAAGACTAATGAAGAGCTCATTTCAAGACTTATGGTTATTTGGTAAATTTCACCTGCTAAGAATCAACATCGTGCATTGTCAGCAGCAGAAGTAACATAAAAAAGTCTCGTAACATCAGGGGAGGGATCTGTTCTAATACTCCATCCTAGAGTTATCAGTATTTATCAAATATTTCATATTATTAGGTTTATTAGTATATTATACGGCAGCGAGGAGGTTTACCAAGAAACAGCCACCTTTGAGACAGTAAGGGATCAAACACTTCCTTTCATAGTGCCCTTACCCCTAAGGCAAGTATAATCGCAATTTTCTCCTTGAAAGAGAGATGTCTCAGGCCTTTCAAATGAAGAAATGTTTTCTTCAAATCATAACATGCCAAATATGTATCTTCTAGCGATATGGTTTCGCACATCAAACATCAACAAAGTACAGAATGTGCATGTACCACGCCAGCTTGTGACTAGTAAGACACAACATATAAAACTTTATTCTTTGGTTAGCAGCAACAATATCACAACTTTCTTGAAGAGGTAGTGGGTCAATTCAACTAACCACATCCTATATTCAATGAGTGTACCCATTTCATTACCAAATTTACTACGTTGGAAGGTCTCTTCCTATAAGGGGGCAGCCATCTCCTCACAAGCTTGCTCAATAGTGTTCTTGCCATGATCACAATAATCTATCCCACTATACTAAAATTTCACATGTTATCAGTGTTAATATTGAACCAGAGATTGAGAGAGAAAGAGTTAAGGTCTAAGCCCCATACTATGATTAATAATCTATCCTACTATACTAACTTGTTATCAGTGTTAATGTTGTACCAGAGATTAAGAGAGAAAGAGTTAAGGCCTAAGCCTCATACTTTGATCTATATAAATATATATATATATATAAAAAGAGAGTGAGAGAGATAGATTTGTGAGAGAGATAGATTTGTGTGGTTCCGAAAGGATTCGAGCCTGAATCCTTCCTACTCAAATATCAACATCCAACATTCAAATACAAAATCCACTCTGTTGATCTAATTATTTAAAATAACTGAAAATCAAAAATAAGTGTTTTGGATATTTTTTTATTCATCCATCAAGCGGTGCAAAATGGACGGCCAAAAGTAGTGAGTTGATTAGATCTATGTCTTTACACATACAAATTCTCGATCCGCCCATTTGATCATGATCTAAACATATAAAAACCCCTACAAACCAATTTTTGTTAGGTTTCAAATGTTCTACACCGTTAAACTAACCAACTCACTATTTATGCCGTCTGTTTTTCCCTACTTGATGCATGAGCAAAAAGTATTTAAAATACTTGATTTTTAATTATTGGATACTTAAAATAATATAAATCAACTTCAACGGAATGGAACTTGTATTCTGATGATGCATGGCTGTAATTGAGTCCGGAACTACCCGAATCCTTCCTTCTGGAACTACAAGGCCTATCTCTCTCTCTCTCTTTATATTTATATATATAATCAATACATCTCACAGGCGATGTGGAGCTAAACCCAATACAGAGTATCTCTGTCAACACTCCCCCTCAAGCTGGAGTATATATATCACACATGTCCAGCTTGTCACAAATAAAATCTACTCTTGCTCTATCAAGTGGTTTAGTAAGAAGATCCTTAACTGGTGTCCAATGCCTACATGTTTCACCACAATGATATTTGTCTCAAGGTTCTTACAAACTATATGACAATCAACCACAATGTGTTTGATTTTCTCATAGAACACAATTGTTGTCTTGTTGTCGCCATATAGTTTCATTGGACACTATAGGGGGAAAACCAATCTGTATCAATAAATTTCTAATCCAGGTCAGCTCTTGTCATATTTGTCATCGCCATGTACTCTTAGTATGCAGTTGACTGACAGACCACGCTCTACTTCTTACTTTTCCATGACATAAAATTTTCTCCAAGAAAACAATATCCTGTAGTCGACCTCTTATCAAAAAGGCACCCTGTCCAGTCTGCATCAGAGAAGCATACTACTCAAGATGTGTTCATGATCTGAATAGAAAAGCCCTCTCCCTGGAGCTTTCTTCAGATATCTCAAATCATCATATCGCCTCCAAGTAGATAGTCCTCGATGCTGACAAAAACTGACACACTACACTGACTGTGAATGTGATATTCAGTCTGGTCACTGTCAGGTAATTCAATTTCCCCACCAATCTCATATACCTCCCAGTATCATCAAGAAGCTCCTCTGATCTGGTAGCAGCTTTGTGTTCACATCCATCAGAAAATCAATATCCTTGCATCCTAGCACCTAGCCTCCAAAAGCAAGTCGAGTATATACTTTCTTTGTAATAGAAAAATACCCTTCTTGAACCTAGCCACCCAATGCCTAAGAAGTACTTCATAGATTCAAGATCCTTGGTTTGAAAGTGCTTCTGCAAGTACTTCATGCAATCAATCCCTTTCGTGTCATCTCTTGTGTCACAATATCATCCACATACACAACAACAGAATCCTCTTCCCATGTTGTATCCGCCAAAATACAGATTGATTTTTCTCTGCTCGACAGAGACCAAACTCCTAAATCATTGATGCAAAAGCCCAAACCTGACTCTCAGACATTGTTTCAGACCATAGAGTGACTTCTTCAAGTTGCAAACCTTCTGCGCACATTCCCCTGAGCAACAAAGCATGACAGTTGCTCCATTTAAACTTCTTCATCAAGAATACCATTGAGAAAGGTGTTATCAGTCATCTTACTGACCCGACTATGATAAAACACACGATGGTGCTTTCCTAGCTGACAACATTCACATTCTATGGATGAAATCCAACCTAAATCAGAAAAAAAGTTTTAGTGTAGGTAGAAAGGATGACCTAACCGACAGTAGCAGTCCAAAATGCTATAAATTATTGACACAGACCATCTAATTGAATGTTAACTCTAACTCATATAGTTCGTTCCGCTCACATCATGTGCTAATCGTCTTCTTCATCCCAAACTCGTGAAATATACAATGCGTCAGAAAAAATGTTAATGTACAATTTAAAAACTTGGTAATCCTACTTATTGATAAAAAGTTGTGAGAAAAATGAGGTAATAAAACACAAATGATAAAGAATGAGTATGTGTGATAGCGGCAGTACTAATGTACTGAATTGTTATGCGAGAGCCATCTGCTAATTCTACAGAGTTAGAGAATGAGGTAGGAAGAAAAAATAATACCTCGGTTTCAAGTCATGTGATCAGTAGCTCCTGAATGTATAGCCCAAGTATTTGACATAGATGATTTAAGATAAGATATAGGAGTACTTATTTGAGTTAAAGTGATAAAGAGATAGGGAAGCTCGCTGGACTCCTGCGATCAGTGGGATGAGTTCGACTACAATGACGGCCGCTACCACTGGCATGTTCTCCAGATCCACGATGACGACCATTAGGTCACCACCACTTTTAATAGTAATGGGAAAGCTCAACCCTCCAGTTATGTTTACCATTTAAGTCATGAATTGCATATTGAGCATCTATATAGTCATCAAAGTCAATAAACACACAGCCCGTTGGCTTTCTCGCAACCCAAATACATCTTATAACTCCATATGTTTGTAACTCTTCCTCAAGGTTCTGCTTAGAAACTCGGGCATGCAAATTGTCAATATAAACACGAGACATGATCAGCAACAAACTCTTATGAAGACTGTAGATGCGTAACTCAAACTTTCACGGTTTCAACGCTTCAAGAATCGCACAAATCGAGCTCTGAACGGCTGAGAAATGGAAAAATCAACCCAAATAGTAAACATGTTGGTACTGTAGCAACGGCTCAGCCGGCTCAATCGACCGGGCCTGGCTCGGCACAGGTCGGGTCAGCGCCGATCAGGTCGGGTTTGCTATTGGTGGGTCAGGTTTAGTATAAACCCGAATAAAAAAATCTCCTCTTTCAATTCAGATCGAATCCTAGGGGTTTTCTCCAACCCTCGAGCTCGACTACAACTAGCTGGCCGATCTGCAGAGGACGAAGACAAGGCGAAGTCAACTCATTCCAATGAAGATACGAGGCGAAGACGAAGACAAAGGACCAGTGAAGATCATCGGCGCAATCAACTCATTTCAGCGTCGATGATCACTATATTTGAGTGGGTGCCGGCGATGATGACGAGATCAGACGACGATGACGAGGCTGGGACGACGCAATGGTGACGAGGCCCAAATGACGAGCAAATGGAGTAGCTGAAGATGACGATGACGATGAAGCTGAGACGACACGATAAAGAGGCTCAGATGACGAGGAGATGGAGTAGCTGAAGACGGTAATGACGAGGAGACGACGATAATGGCGACGATGGAAGCGACAGACGGCGACGCGGCGAAGATGAGAAGTCGATTGTGAACATGGCGATGAGGATGGCAATGACAAACACGATGGTGATGACACGATGATGGCGGCGCCGATGACACGATGTGGATGAGAGGATGGGATGATAGCAGAGGCAAGGGTTAGGACGAGGACATGAACACTAAAATTTTTTGAGAGATTGAAATTTATTTGAGTGGCTCTAATGCCATGTAAATATTGTACCAGAGATTGAGACAAAAAGAGTTAAGGTCTAAGCCTCATACTCTGATCTACATATATAATAGTCAATACATAATGCCCCTAATCTCACAGGCAATGTGGGACTAAACCCAATACACCAATATACACTACCTCTCTCAACAATCAAAACTAATAATATAATGCCATTCACAAAACTAATCACCTATCTTATTTTCTAAGTGGAGATAGCTTCATTCACAAGACCAAAATTGAATACCAATAAGAGGTGCTATTATTAAATTCCAAATTAGAATGATGCACATGACAACATTTCTATGTCAACATACACGCAAATTATGCTTATATAAAATATCATGAACAATCTGACACTTCTTGATAACATACGTAATTTGATTGGTGCAACTAATCTAGTTCATAAATTCTTATTTCCCTTTTACTAATACCATACAACATATCACAATTAAAAGTTATATGCAAATTTGAGCAGATGTCAACAAAAGAAGATGTATCTTAATTAAAAATTATATGCCAAGGCCCTAGACTGTATCAATGCACCATGGATGTAGCAGTAATAAGCTAAAAAAAGAAGGAACGAACGGAGTTTATACCAAAAGTGTAGCGCACAGGCTTGCGCTCACGACAGGAACGAATAACCCCAACTCTATTATAGTTTAAAAAACCATTTAACTGTAGGACTTCTCTTTGCTGCCGCTTCAATGCTCTCTCTTTCTTCTGTAAGTAAAATTATGAACTTAAGGACGAAAATAGATATATAGATAAACTGCACATTGCATGCGACTATGAGTGTAAAGTCTGATAACATGTGCTGTGCACGAAAATTTCATAGCATTCATCTTTAAGAAATTATTAGAAGATATGTGTAAGGAGAGAATGGGTTAACCTTTTGGAGTTCTTGGAGAACAGGAACTATCTCAGTTTTTATCATCTCACCAAGTACAGCTTCTGCATTACTCTTGCTGGATGATAGGTTGTCCTGACAATTCCAAAAATAATGAAAGTAGTGATTTAACGTCTTAAGTCCATACAAGGAGCTTTCTCTTTAAAAAAAGTCCATATAAGGAGCAAAAGGTGGCCAATCCCTCGTAAAAAGGGTGGGAGTGGGTTGTGGCTACAACCTTCAGTTCATCCCGGCTACAACCTTCAGTTCATCCCGGCTACACCTTCAATTATTTAAAAGAAAATAATAAAGAACAAAAGGTGGTTACTCACTGATATTTTCTGAAATTCCTCAAGCTCAGTCGCCAATGTCTCCCACTGATGGGCATTTGTTGTTTCTGCTGCACGGCCCTTACCCCTTGGCTTCAGTTTGGACTCAACTTGAACTACTTCCTTGTATAATCTATGACCAATGATTGGATCTCCATCGTGCCTTGCAGAAGAAAAAGAAGATTAGATCAAAATGAATTGGAATAACCCAGCATTAAATGGAATAACCCAGCATTAAATACCATTAGCATTTGAAAGCAGTTGAAACAGAGTGTGGCGAGAATCTACCCTGCTTTCTATCACTGAGTTCTTATAATGATCTTTGTAAAACAATGTACTAAAACAATCATAGTTATAAGAAAGTCAATTATTTGTTCCCCAATCACAAAGATACATCAAACTACCTAACATCATGGTTTCCTTCAAGATCAGATGATGGGATAGCAACTTAGCAAGTCTCCAATTCAGGCATTTATTTTCCCCTTTCCTTATTTATTGCAAATGTTTCAAAAGTGTGCAGTGAGCATGCATGTGACAGGAGAGAAGAAAAGGTTTGCAAGTGGGTGAGTTTTTTGGGTTGTTATCGGCGGCGGCGGTGGTGGTGCGTGTGTGCGTGTGTTATTTCTCATCAACGTATTCAGTAAAAGCAACAAATGTTGACAATCACGAAAGCAAATTATCTTGAGATAACCAGCATATTGTACAAGATTATACAATCAGAAAATTAAAATTCCTATGATAAGATCATGGGTTTTAAATCAAATAGGAATTACATCTGAATCTCATCAGGTCATAATTACCAGTAACTAACTCCATTGTCAACACCACCAATCCTCTCTTTGCGGAAAGTAGTGATCTTGGTTCCCTTTTTCAGTTCGTCATTGATGTACCTCAATACATCATCTTGCTGTAAAATATTAACATAGGCCACTTCAAGTTAGCAAGAAAGAGAAAAAAGAATAGAATATAAATGCAATCCAAAGACCAAGAACTAGCCATTAACGTGAGCCATTTCTGATGACTCATGGAACAGTAAATATTCTTGAACTATATGGCAATAGGATATGTATTGCTACATTGTTCAACATATTGCACAAAGGAAAATCGGAAGTATTACTTGCACACGAACTTCACACAGAGCTTTCATAATCATCATGCGAGTAATTGGATCCAGTGCTTTATATCTCTGTATTTCCTTCCTGCACAAGCAAGGATGAAAATTTACTTCTGGGATGAAGCGTATAAAACTGGATAAGCACAGAAAAAAAAGTTTTGAGATTTCAACCATGCATACCCATGATCAACTTTAATTGGATTCTCTCCTTCCGCCACCTGTTCCAAGGGAAGGCACATAAGCAACCAGTACGAGTTCCATCAAATGAAAATAAAGTAGCAAGTCTATCAATGGGAAAATAAGAAAGTAGATAGCATTAACCTACCCATGGCCACCATGGAGCAAGTTTCTTACAAACTACTGTCACCCAGGCATCACCATCGGTCATATTTCTGTTCACAGGTGGTATACCCTGCTAACACATATCTCAGTTAATATAACGATTAGCTCCCACAAGAATCTTGTACAGTGCAGAGCAAAATATAGACAAACAATGCATATCCATCAAGTGGACCGTATCAGTCCTGAACGTAACAGCATGGATGAAGCAGCAAGTTTATTTTAGTGGCATATAGTGGATGCCATAGAAGCATTGAATCTAGCTTCAAACTCTCTCCAGCAAATAAAACAGTCCAGATGATAGACGAAGAGCAGCTTGGAATATTACACTAAAATGTGTGTGAGTTACAGATTTAAAGTACGCATATGTATCCATGAAAAAGATAAAACGACTATTCATTTACTAATTATACATCTAGCACACAAAAACACATAGGAAATATTATAACGTGCTGTTCCAGGTCATTCCATGAATGATACTTGAAGGAATTGTTACTCTTTTCACATTTATGGCCCTTCTTTTTTAAGGACAGTGCTCTACAAGGTTGTAAAGCCATACGTAATTACGTATATTAACTTTAACTACTTTTCCCATAACAAAACATGCTAGGAGCCTAGGCGAGTAACTTCCTTATTTCTCTACCACATCACATCTCTTGCCTAAATCACTTATCTCATTTTATAAAGAAACGTGAGTGAAGTAATCAAACAGTGAGTTAATAAAAGAAGAAGAGAGGGGTGGGTAAGGGTGAGGTTCTGTAAGTCCCTAACAAATATTGATCCCCACAAAATATTATATTGCATGGTGACTTATAACAAGCTCTATTACTGTTGCCATTCTGCTCTCTTACTTAAGCCTAAAGGCCTTTAACTAGAAAATGGGAAACTATACATGACCTTCTCTAACCCAGTCCCTTCTTCCTTACTCATCAGAGCCAACCCACGACCTCTGATCATCTTACTAAACTACTAGTCCTATTTTTTACCTTTTCACAAAATCCCCTTCGCCACCTCCTTCCTTGCTCTTCCGAGCAAACCAGGAAAAAGGGAAATAAAATATGAAGAGATCCAAATCGAGGCAATTAAAGGTAGAAAGACAGCATAGCTGATTTAAGTTGCATTTTTTTTCTCTGATAAGGTCTTTTTCCCTTTACAGTGGAATACACTTGGACCTACCCAAATTTGAAGTTTCTTCTTTCATATTAAAACCCCTTCCTCAGTTAATATATGTTGAAACACCAAATTTGATGGGGAATTGCTCTTTTTATAAGAAATAAGACTTCTGTCATGAATCCCTAAAAATAGTGAATGTCAAACTCTGTGAGAATAAACGACTCTGGTCTGCTTGAAGAATATCTATTGCTCTTGTTCAATTCAATGTTGACATTCACAATTAAGGCATTGGCATATACAATCTTGTAGTCATAAAGCAGCAATCATGAAGGTCTTTTTGTTCTTGCGAGCTACATCATGATCCAACCGAAGCATTGTAATATTCAAATGGCATACCTGGTCATGTTTTATTTAGCTTTATGCTAATTTTGTATATACAAGCTGAACAAAGGGCCGTGATAGAAGTTCAAAGGATTGAAGGTGAAGCTTTGTGTTTTTTTTCCCAAAGGTTTCTATTCAGATATTTTCATTCACCATTCAGTTTGTCTTAATTATGATTTAATCATGCGAGAGCTTAAATTTTTATAGCTGAAAGTTTTACCCATTTAATATTAGCGTACCTGTAGCTTTTGTGATATATTAGCAACATTTTGCAATGAAACAGATGCAGTGTAGTAGGTGATGCTATAACATGGTATATTTGGAGCATTCAACAGAGATCACGGGTCAAAAATTAAGAAGATATCTGTGCCGTCTCGGCAGGACGTGGACATGACCAGTTCAATTGATTAGAAGCAGGCAGAACCAAACCTGCTTCTACAAGTTAGGGATCAGCCCTACCTTCTTTGATATCTACCTTAGTTGCTGTAAGAGAGACTATGGCAAGAGTTAATGAGGGGAGTAAATGATGGCAATGGAGGTCGTGAACAACGCATAATTTTTCTTCGCAGCTATAGTCTCATTTGGGCCCAATTCATGGTCAAATGCCGCCTAGGCATATCTGACACGAATCCCGGCATGTCTATGTTGGACAAAAATCTGAAATACATGACCCTAGGCCACATCTCCGTGCATCCTAGTGCACAGGTAAGGCCTAAGCATTCCATCAAGGAACATCAAATTTATCTACTCCATTTGTATAGATAGAGGCGATTCGGGAGAGGTATCAAAGTCAAACTTCAATAAGTATTAAATTATTCAATTCATTTTTGGTAAGAAATGTTGGATTTACTAAATAAGAAAATAGTTACAACTGTTGATTTATACAGACCAGATTGATAGCAGTCACATTCAAAGAATCAGCACTAGCCAACGAGTTGGCCATCATGGTTCAAAGACTCGGCCGAGTCGGAGACGAGTCGGCCGAGTCGTATCCGTCTCGGCCCACTCCGAGACGAGTCCGAGTCACGAGTCAGTCGACTCAACTCAGAGGAGACTGACTAGGCCGAGAATCGGAATTGACTCGGTCGATTCGGCATTATGATGATAATTTTGTGCCTCATCGCAATTCAATGTGGAAATAACTACATTAGCATGTATTTATGAATGTAGTTTGTTCAATTTACTATATTGTGCATGTATTTTGATATATTTCTACCGACGACGCGTGTATTTATACTTTCGCTTATGTTTAGTGTGCTAGGTGATATATTTTGGACATGTGATACATGAATATGGATGTCTACATTTTTTTTAAGATTTATCGTGATTTTTCAGAATTTTTAGCTTTCTATGTAACGTTTTGCGCGTATCGCCCGATACCGATCCGAGTCACCGAGACCGATCCGTCTCAGTGCCCGCCGAGTCGGCGGCCGAGACCGCGACTGTGAACCATGTTGGCCATTGCGGATGTAATTGGACCACCACGGCGCTTATTATAGATTTGCTGGTAAATTTTTTGCATTGAATAATATATATTTTTATAATTCCTTAACCAAAATTAAAAAAAAGAACATCTTAACACTATTGTTCAATTTCCCTATCTAGTGGCAGCATGAACAAGTTTTAATACATTTGAGCAATCAGAGAAATTTTGTGACAGCATAAAATGTATTTTCATTGCAGCTCCAATCAACAAGTTTAGTGATTTGTACTTCTTTAATATAAAGTAAAGTCCAAATAAGAAGGAAACAGCAAGAGTGAGAGCTGAACCCCAGACCTCCGGCACAAACCCAAGAGGCTTTGCCACTGTGATATAATGACAACTACAACCAAAGAAGTAGAATAAAAGGTCAACTAAGTAGGTTTTCATCTGCAATAACAACAATATATGGTTTGTGTGATAAACATGTAACACTGCCGGTATTGTCCATCATATATATTAATCTTATCTGCAGATTCTGCACTGTATATTTCTTGATTCTTTGTATGAACCTGAACATGTAAATATATGAGTATCATAGGATTTTGCTATTACAGTTCACTCGCTAGTCAACATTGACTGTTACTGTTATCACACAACCAATTTGATCAACATAGAGCTATTTCTCCCTCCTGCTAAGAAACTAAACCCTTGAGCTACTTCGCCGACTAGATTTTAATTCCAAATGGCAATTAAAGAGATGAGTATAAAAGAGATCAGGAAGGCGATAGGGGCACAGCTGAAAGGATGATAAAGGGAATAATAGTTTTAATGGTTTGAAAGATATAGAAGCAAATAGAATCATTCAATACGTCAATGATGCTAATGCTGCATCCCAGCAGAAAAGGAATCATTATATCTCTAGCAAAACAAAAATGGGAAACGTAATAAATGTAGGAGTAACAGCAACAAGAAGAGCATTCAGGCAACAAAAATAAAAAATCAATATGATTTGTAGAAACAATAAGGAACTCTCTAAAATAAATAAATACGATACTGGGACCAACATGACATGGACCATTAGACATTAGAGGTACCGTGAACCAGTGTTTTAAACATCGGATATCGGCGATATACCGGTCGGCAAAATTATGTACCGAATACCGGTTACCGGGTGATATATCGCGATATGGTACTAAATACTGATTGATATATCAATAGTAAATACATAAAAGACATTATTAAAAGAAATAAGTTATTATCCAAATATCATATAAAAAAATTATTGAAATACCATAATGAACATAGAATAAAATAAAACAATCTCTCAAGCAAAAAATAATAATTATTATCTAAATAAGTAACTATAAGAGCCGATATATCAAATATTTCATCTCGGACATCGGCCGATATATCTGCCACGTGGTGATATATCGGCCAATATCGGTTCAAAACGATATCCAGTAAATTTTTACACTTATCGAATCGTTTTGGATAAAATACCGGTATCTCAGCCGATATACCGGTATATCGGCCGATATTTAAAATGAACCATGAAAATAGTAATAAAATTAATCGCCAAAAACAAAAACGCGGTATAAAATGCACTTCTTAGTTGACAAATAAGGTAAAGAGATGAAAAAACAGTGATAGCATCCTAACGTGTAATACTCAAAATCAGCAACATATAATTCCTGATTCACTCAACTTGTACTTATCTGTTCTACAGTAATAAAATCTATGTAACCGGGTTGGCGTTGCTTATTACAGAGAATAATTATTTTTTACCCAAATTTGCAGCAGAGAACGACACAACCAATGATATAAAGTAAATTTTGGTACAATAAAGGGGATCAAGTGAACATTGACCTTCAAAAGGGCAACATGAAGTCTCGCTAGATCATCATTGGGTGTTGTCAGTGCCGTTTCAATCTCTTCCGCCGAAATCCTCAGATCGCCTCCAATGAGAGGCTCAAATACCTAAAACGCACATCAAAAAACATCGCTTTTTAGTTAAAAAAGGAAGGTAAACTACAAATTTGATTAAAAAAAAAAGATGAAAGCAAAGGGCAAATCACATGGAGGAAGTTGAGAACGGAAGCGAACTCCCACCGCTGCCGGATCCGGGTCCTCGAGAGCTGAGGATCCGAGACCGCTGGATCCGGCGGCGGATCGCCTCGAACCGGCAAATCTCGATGGGGGACGTCCCGGCAACCTTGCCCGCGCTTTTCGGCCATTTCGAATGGAAAAGGCGCGGGAAAAACTGCTGCTCTCGTTTGTCGAGACCTAAGGTTTCGGGGAAGGAGAAGGCGAGAGGGGCCTACAGTTAAAAGGTAGGGTTTTTTGCAGAGAGAGGAGGGGGATTTGAAAGAATCCCGCCGGAAAATGTCGCGTCTGGGGTTTTGATTTTGATTTGTTTTTTCCCCTGACCTCTTTGTTAACTGCGGTTAAATTTGTTGGCCTGTTTCTAGGGTTTATTGACGATGGCGGTGACTGTTTCTTTAACTACTCAAGTCACTGTGGAGGGTACTTTTTCTCCCTTCTAGCTCACCTTTTGTTTGTTCCTGGGCTGTGTAGTCCTTTCTTTGGGTTGCATCCAACTAAGCCCAGGCCTGCTCTGGTATCGCTTTTAGAAAATATTATCTTATCTTACCTTATGCTATTGCAGTGCACTGGAGTTCGTAGCCTTTTCTCACACAATAAAACTTTGCATACAAGGGACTATTTGTTTTGTTGGAAGAGAGGAAAGGAAGAGGGCTCTTTTCTTTCTTTCGCTGTTTGTTTTATGAGGAAGAGAGTCTCTTCTTATAGCTCAGTTGCAACGCTCTTATTTTTCTAATCTTACTTGTTTCTTAATTAATAAATAATTAGAGATGATAATTTTAAATAAAGTGATTAGAATGATGGTTTATTAAAAATAGTTGTTGATACACAAATGCAAGAGAAGTGTACACATGTATATAATATATCTGCACTCGTATATACATATATACATATTGTTTGACAAATGAGGAAAATAAATTGTATAAAAGAATTTATCCATTTAATTAAAATTTAAGTATACTAGTATAAATATATGAATGCGGTGTGTATGTATTTGTGTATAAGGGTGTTTCAAGAGAAATAAAATCAAATAATTAATCGGATAGTGGAAAATAAAATTTATTTTGGATGGATGGTGGAGATGAGCCCTGGAATTTGGAGGTTGAGGTGGAGGGTGGAGATGGAGTTGGTTTTGAGATTAGGTGAGGTGGCAAGGAGATGGAATTTTGAGATTTTTGTTTTTAGAAAATTTGATAACATAAAAACCCTCATCCCCTCTAATCTCTCATTCTTACTCACTGCATAAGACTAAATCTCTCTTTCAGATCCCTCTCCCAACCTCACTCAATCTCACCCCCCACCCCCACCCCCCCAAAAAAAAAAATCTCACCATCTCTAAATCTCTCCGTTTCTAAATCCCTCCTTGTCTCTAACCCTTCCCGCTTCCTCTCCTTCTTAGGTTCAGTACAGGCAACCGCAGCAGCAACTGTTGCGGCAACAGCAGAGGATGGTCAGGGCGGCATCGCATCACCAGGCGCAGGTGACACTACATCCAAGGTAGGGGTGAGCAGCCTCCAAGAGGAGGTGGAACTGTTGGTGAAGAGGAAGTGGCGGTGGTTGTGTGGGAAAGAAGCAATTTGATTTCAAGGTATAAATCTAAACGAAATTTTCATTAATCAAGTTAAATTGCAAATTACTGAGATTATATGCATAATTATAGGGAATCAGAATCGAGAATTGAGATAGTGGTGGTGACCAGCAATAATAATTAAAGACTAATGTAAAAATCCTATTCTTGGTTGAATATTAACTTAGATGAATTAATTTTCTAAATAAGTATATAAACATGTGAGTCGAGCATGTTAGGAATCGAGGGAAGGGAAGAACGAAGTCAGTTTTCATGGGAAGACGTGCGTAGAAGCCTAATTTAGATGTGAGTGGAGTTCTATGTCGAATTATAGCATTTGGCATTGTCGCGCCCTACTTCCCAAAATATCATATTGCGGAGACGCGATGAGAGTCGGCAACGTATTTTATCCAAATACGCTAAGCCTCAATACAGCAAATTATTCATAATTTGATAAAATAGTCCATCTGAATTAAATATGTACAAGTATATCTGCAAAAGAGTCAGTGATAATAATAGAATAGGAACAAGAACAAGAATCAATATCAGGAATACATACGAGAGATGAAGAAGGCAAGTTTCTTCAAATGTGCCGCACGCACTAATCATATATTAAATATCATAAAGTCTCCAAGCTAATCCTGAGAAAGCAACCTCAGGGTTGTCAGAAAGTGACCTAGCGAGTGATAAAATAAAGGAAGATAATAGTATACTATAATAGTAATTACAAGCACGATAACATATAATACATGGTTTGATAGCAGCAATACATCATAATTATACTAACAGTAGGCATGCAATGCAAATCTACTAACAATATATTACTATATTAAATATATAACATTAATAACCATTAGCTTGTTACATCTGTGTAGTATGTGCAATAAGATACAGAACATAGTTAAATACTAATAAAATCAATTTATATGATTAACGAGTGTCAAGTATTCATCAGTTCAGAATTATTATTTAAACTATCAATAATAATAATCGAAACAGTACGGTTATTGATACTAACAGTAGCACAAACAATAACAATTGTTAATTCTAACTATAGCATGAATAGAGATACTGATTAACAATAGCAGTAGCTTGAGCAGTAACACAGTATAAACAACAAGCAAAATAACATGCAGGTAATTAGCAATGCATTAAAATTATACAATAATAACAATCAGTATCGCCTGTTATTTTAATCAATTTATTCTAATGTCCTATACCACTGACAGTCCATACTGGAGCCGTACGCCAACAGCACACATCCGAACATGGAAAACAAGGCATACGGGTATCATTATCCGAACGAGAGAGTGACCAAATAACAAGTGTTCCTGTCATTATCATTGTTTATATCATTTTATTATATTAATTGAAAACTCAAAGGTTAAAGAGCTTTGATCAGGTGGGTGTATCCTGTGTATACCTGGGATCATGGCCTTAAACAGTTCCTTGACTGTTGAGACTGAGACCGACCTGCTAAGGCGAAACAGAAAACAGGAAGCTCAATAAGCTATATACATGCGATAGCCAGCACTATCACGTCCACCGCGGAGGGACGGAATATGGATCTAAGGACATCCACTCAATAAGAACTAGTCAATCATTAAGTCTCCCCAACTCCATGTTAAATTTATTACATATAAACTACACAGTGAATAAGGAACAATAACAGTGCTTATAACATGTACCAAGATAACAGGACATGAGTATTATCTATATCATTAGTTAAGATGATAAGTGAAATGAGATTCAGGAGATATGAAATTATAAATGTGGCCTCCATGGATTCTAGAGGCGGCTCCTATGAATTCTAAAGGTGGCTCCTACGGATTCAAGAGGTGGGGCCCACCATGTGTGTGTGATGTGACACTTGTAATCACCTAGGGGTGAATAGGTGACTAGCTAATCTAATGGTCAATTAATGCGGAATTAAAAACTATTTAAAGCAAACTAAAACTTCTTAAACTAAACACCACGTATAACACAAGAGTGTAGCCGGATTCCCCGTGAAGGCCTCCGGACTAACTCCTCAATATTCCTCTAAATAAGAGTTGAGGTGTCGCGTTGGCTCTCTTGGTTGAATACAAGTGTTAGCAAACAACCCCCAAGCATATAACAATTAAGCACACAATATATCAAGCATATAAAGATAAAGACAATATGAGCATCAAGATATAAAGACAAGTAAGAGATAGAGAGCAATCACAAACACGTGAGATTTGTTTCGAAGTTCGAGCACACTTGCTCTACGTCCCCGCCTTCACACTATGAAGGATTTCCACTAAAATCGATCCCACCGGATCACTTGGTGCCGCAACACCTACAAGCTTTTTGGACTCTCTAGTCCCTCTCTTGTTCCCGCAAGAACACACCGCAAACCCACTAGTTCGCCGAGGCCGCACCTCAAACACCGAGTTCTCACTAGAACCCGAAACACCGCGAACACACAAGTCCGCCTCCTCAAAACAAAGATGAAGTCTTTGGTGATCTAAACACTTGATCACCTCAAATCCTCTCACAACAAAGATCCCTATAGAATAGGTGTGGATAACTCAAGTATGTTTGTGAGAAAATTAGGATTGAATTGGTGGAGGAAAACACAAGAATCACTTTGAAAACACTCTTGATAAACTTCCCTTTTGATTGAAAATATTTACTCTCAAACAAGTGGAGAAAACCTCTTAATAAAGTAGGAAAAACTATCTTTAAAACTCTCCAAAAAATCTTACCCAAAACTGTCCAAGAAACCCCCAGTTTATAGGCCAAAGAAAAACTAGCCGTTGGGAGCTAGGATGACCTGTCGGTCGACCGCCCGGTCGACCGGCCAACGGTCAGAATTCTGACCGTTGTGCCAGCGGTCGGCCGGCCGGTCGACCGTGGCATGGATACAGAGAGCTGAGCTCTCTGCCGGTCGACCGCCCGGTCGACCGGGGCCATTTCCAGAGAGCAGACACTCTCCAGCGGTCGACTGGCCCATCCTGTGCACGTCTGTGCACGTCGGTCGACCGTTCCGGTCGACCAGCTCCTGGTCCGATCGACTGGTCGGTCAACCGCCAGAACCTGGCAGGCCATTTTCAGGATTTAAAACTTGGGTTTTTTATTTTTAATTAAATCCCATAAAATCTCTAAAAATCTACAAAAATAAGTTTAGTAATATATTTTGATACACAAACATGTTTGAGCAAAATCAAAACATGTTACAAACATTTTCAACTATTTTTGTAACTTAAAAATTTTGGCTAAAAACGAAAACCGTATTTTTCCAAAATTTGTTTTTCTAAAACTTCTCCAAATACAAAAACAAGATATTTTAAACACTTTTAAAGCATGGTGTGTATGGATATGATCCACAACATATAAATGATGAAATATCTATGTTTTTGACAATAAGCTCTAAAATAGTTTTGGTTAAAACACATGTATATATTAAACTCCAAAAATCAAAACGGTATTTTTCCAAAATAAAAACTCTTTTGTATTTTTCAAAATAAAAACTCTTTTATGAAAACTCATCTAAATCCAGAGTGTGTGTATATGGTATACTTGAGCAATCCACCAACTATTCTATCCTTTACATTTTATCTAAAAATGAAATCTTAGTAAAATAAACCTAAACACAAGTCTTCTCTTGAAGTCTTCACTTGAAGTCTTCTCCTCCTTGACTTGATCCAAACTTGATCAACGAGCTAGACTCTTCTTAAGTACTTGATGAGGTCTTGATGCATAAGCTCTTGAATCAAACCGTGCTAGCTCAAAAACTTGACTTTAAATCCTTTATTGAAGCTAAACACCTACTAAGATCTTGATCATAAATCTGAGACTAATTAAACACAAGATCAATAGTACTATAACTACATGAGTTGATCATCATCAAAACTAGAGTGATGGGCCTTTGGGCCAACAATCTCCCCCTTTTTGATGATGACAAAACTCATGGAGTTATATATGCATGGATTAAAGTAAAGCTTCAAAGAGGCTCCCCCTTAACTCATGCATAATAATAAATAAATAAATATGGCAATGAAGTACATAAACTAAACAAATATGTATGCAAATATAAGGAGATAAACATGCCAATCAAGCATAAAACTCATCAAATTCTTTACTCCTTTTTGCAAAAATAAAACAAATATGCATAAACAAAAATTCTTCTCCCCCTTTTGATAGATGGGGAAACTAGCACTCAAAAATGTGTTTTATGTAAAGTCGATGAAAAGCTCGAGTGTGCTAATGTACCCTCGATACTTCCGTTATAGCATTGGCTTAACGGGTCGAATCCACAGGGAAGGGAGGCGATAGAAGCATTAACAGTCTCTATTCACGTCAGTTGTTAACACTTCTTCTTTGTTAAAAGAATGAAAAAGAAAAGAAAAGGAAAAGAAAATGAAATCCAGAATGTGGTAGGTGAGGAGAGCGATGAAAACGGCGATGTAAAAACCAAAATAGAAGAGAGTTGAAAACAAATAAAGAAAGAAGATGGAACTATGGTGAACTAAGAGGATGGTGAAAACAACGATGGAAAAATGAGAAGAGAAACTTGAAAATGATTTCTAAAACAAACTAAAAGAAAACTCATGGCTACTAACTACTAAATGCTCCACTAACCATGCTAACCTCTTCGAGATAGTTGCCTCACATTTTGATCCTCGGCCATCACAATCCTTGACTCCAAGAGACGGTACAAAGCATGGCTCATGGATGGTTCATCACATTCAAAACATTGCATCAAGAACAAGCTAATACAAGCATCACTCATTACACTACTAGCTGAAATAAAAGAGCATGAAATAAAGAGAGTTAGCTTGGTTAGCAAGTTAGCAAGTTAGATGTTAGAACCCATCATCTTTGGCCATCAATGGCTCTTGCAAGAACAAGGCCTTGTAGAGGCAACCCGATTCATGTGGATTATCAAGTAAGTGGTTAGATGGTTAGTGGTTAGTAGTTAGATTGCCATGAGAAGAAAAACTAGCAAGAAATCATGTAGAAGGTGAAGGAGATTACATTGGAAGAGAAAGGAGGCATCTTTACATAGAGTGTCACTCTCTATTACATCAATCCCTTGCTTTCTCTCTCTAGAAATCACTCAGCCCTACTACAATGATCTAAAAAGAAATGAAAATGCAAGAAATGAAGAACACTCACCTATACTACTCCTAAAATCTGCACCTACTCCTAAAAACGAAAACTCCTCGCGTTTTGGCCAGAGGCAGGGGTATTTATAGGCCTCAGAAGCATCCAGAAGACGAGACGGGGCCACGCGTCGAAAATCGACGCGTGACTCCACTACTTTGCCGCGGAAACGCGGCTATTGCCGTGTTTCCGCGGCAATAGTAGGGAGATGGGTCCCTGGATTTCTTCCGGGGCTCCGTCTGGCTTCGAGAATGTGCAGGGTATATGCTGTTTCTGGTAATTTCGCCCGAATATTCGTCTGACATGTGCAGGAGGTTAGGTTCAATGAATCTTCTAGATAATCCTTTCCTTGGCCTCCAAGTAATGCGGGATTAATTACCATAAATTGGGATGAATTAGGCTCTTATTCCATCTTTGCCCTTGGACTTTGGATCTACCTGCAATTAAGACCAAAACACGATTTAGACGACAATTTATTCATAAATCGGTGAGAGAATGCGATATAATAATGCATAATCGTAGACTAATCACACCCCCACACTTATTCTTTTGCTCGTCCCGAGCAAAACAAGAAAAGAAAACATACTACAAGGGTTATTACACCACTTTCGCAGGTGACGCGATTGCACTGAGCGTGTGCAACAAGCCGTTAAACCTCTAGGTTACCCTAGAGGAGGAGTGTTGTCTCCTGAGGGTTTTCAGCGGATTGCACCCACAAAATCCATAAAGAAAGAAGACAAATGTTAGTATTTTGAAAACGCAATTTGAAAGAGAGACAAGTTTATGAAATATTTTTGCAAAAATATAAGTGATCTAAGGTCATAAGTCCACCACAAATCAATCTTCCTTAAACTTAGTCTCTATGCAAGATCTTGTCTTCAATTAAGGTAAGAATTCAAAATTGGATTGAATATTTTATCTTTCATAAAACCTAGATAATATGCACTTTGTGATAGTGAAGATTTCTGGGATTTCAACTCTAACCATCAAGCCATATATATATATATATATATATATATATATATATATATATATATATATATATATATATATATATATATATATATATATAGGGCTTACTGTACCTCAGCCTGCGGGCTGAGAGAGTTTTCTCAGCCTGCGGGCGTGGCAACATCACCGCCCCACATCTGTTAAAAAATTTGGCGGACAAAATCCTGTAAAATCCCGCCCAATTTAATGCCAGTCACCTCAACATTGTATTTTCCGAAAATACCCTCCATCACAAACTTTTACCTTATTGTAAAAAAATTAGTCTTCCAAAAAAATTTACAGCTCTAAAACTTCAAACGGCAGTTCTGATCCAATTTGTTCTTTTCCTTCAAAAATTTCATCCGTTTTTGAAAAAAATTATTTGCAACTGATGGCGCCTAAGAAATCATCCGTCGAAAAAGGTACTACAAAATTGATATTTTCAAAAAATTTTAGGGTTTTGTGTATTTTAATAGTTTTAAATTTTTTCAAGATTTATTTCTGAAGTCGCATGTTTTTTTAAATTTTTTTTAAATATTGGAAACATGGTCGCAATTACGAAAGAGATTTTCAAACTTTAGACGATAAAGGTCCTATTTTTTGAAAGTTTTTATTATTTACTTCTATTTTTACTGTGTCGCAGTTCAGATCTGTGCGACTTTGGAATTTTTTTTTTTTTACCTTTCTTTGTAGATGAATGCGACGTAGGTCGCAGTATATGAAATTTACTTTTTTTTTCTCACATACTGACGACATGGGGTCGCAGTTGTTTAAATAAGAGTTGTAGTCTCAAGTCTTCACCAAGGTCGCAGTTTATTTTAAATAAATGTTTTTATCAAACTTGTGTCGCAGTTGTTTCTTTTTGAAATGTAGTCTTATGCGACCTTGGTCGCAGTGTTGGCCCTGGTCACAGTTGTTCTGATTGTACTGTAGTCCTATGCGACCTTGGTCGCAGTGCGACCTTGGTCGCAGTACATGTAGTGCGACCCCAGATTGCAGTCTACTAGTATTTTTTTTTGCAATGCATGACTGCGACCGAGGTCGCAGTTTATTAAAAAACAAATATGCTTTTTATTCCCTTATAATTTTTTAATAATCATTGTTCTAAAGTGTTTAATTTTTCTTCCTACGTAGGTAAACAACAGATACAGGTTCGTCCTCTGAGATCAAGCAGAAAACCAATGTGCCAGTTAATGAAGAAATTTAAGAAGTACATACCGGCTGATTTCGTAGAGGTGATGAAGAATACCCCATTTGGCCCAATCTTCATGGCGTTCTACAATGAAGAATTTGGGGCTGAAAAGACACTAAAATCAAACGTTGTCGTGCTGCGTATTTTAGACCAGTATGACAGGAATACAAGGATCTTTACAATTGGGGGCAAAGAGATTGAGTTAACAGTGGAGGATGTTGCCCTTACTTTTGGTCTACCTGTCAATGTGGTAGATTTTGTGATGAATAAGACATGTACGCTGAAAGATAGAGGGGTTATAAAACATTTTTTTCCCAATATAAAGAAGATCACAAAAGTATCTATTGAAGATGCTTTGGATGATCTTCTTGTCAAGAGAAGGAGGAGGGATATATTAGATGTGACACAGGATGAACAATTTGAGCAGCAAATGTCTATGAAGGAAATTATAAGAGACATAAATAGACTTGCAGCTCAAGACTTTACCACATTAGTCATCCTATACATGTCGGCCACTCTTTTCTTCTCTGGCAGTAAATGCACGGTGCCGTGGTATATTGTGGAACAGATTGCCAATATGCAACTAATGAGGACAATATGCTGGGCAAAAGCTGATTGGCAATTCCTGATTGACTCAATGGACATCTTCAGGCAAACCACGTACGAGCTGCAAGGATGCTCCGTGCAAATTATTGTAAGTAGAAATCTCAAATTTGGCCAACATTGTATGAAATTTACCCATAAATTGATAAAATTTGTGGAAACTAATTTAATTTTTAATTTTTGCAGTATTGGCTGTGTGAGAGGGCACCTATTTTTGAGCAGAGGTCTGGTTTGGAGGAAAAAACCCCACGCGCAGTAAGATGGGACCTCCAAAATATTGGCAGATCTCTACTTGAAGTTGATCTAAAAAAGATTGACAGCAATATTGTAAGTTAAACTTCTTTTTATGTGTAGTACAAATAAAATGCGACCATAGTCGCAGTATTGAGCTGCAACTTTCGCAGTTCGTTTTATGCCTGACAAATAATGTGCGACCATGGTCGCATTCTCTTGAAAATACCCTTTTCAACAGAAATGCGACCATGATCGCAGTGTTGAGCTGCATGTCTTGGCAGATAAATTTATGCACGACAAAACATACTGCGACCATGGTCGAATTCTTATCCAAAAATATTTCATAAATAAACTGCGACCATGGTCGCAGTATCATTATTTCATTGTTTTATTTTTAGCTTACCTTTTTCTGTTTATTTTCAGATTTTGAGTCGAATGGCCAACATCTCTAATGATGAAAAAAATATGGTTGGCCTTCCTGTTGAAGGGGAAGAGGATGAGGAAGAAGAAGTAGCAGAAGATGAAGGTGAAGAAAAAGAAGAAGAAGAAGGTCAAAGTGAAGGAGATGAAGGAGGCCATACATGTAATGAGGCTGACATCCCGGCGGAAAAGGAGCCAGAACCGGCTGAAACGAGTGAGCAAGAACCAATTTTTGAAGGTTATTTGCCACCTCCACCGGATGTTCAAGCAGCAGAAATAAAACGATTGAGGTCTGCAAATCAGCTCTTGAGAGATTATGTTTCTCAGCTTGAAAAAAAGATTGAAAATATGGAGAATGAGAAAAGAGTCAAGGCTGAATTAAAATTAAAAAGAAGAGAAAAAAGAGAGAAGAAGAACCAAAAAAGGCAACAGGAGAATAGAAGAAGGGAAGAGGAGGAGAATGAAAGGAGGAAGAGGGAAGAGGAAGAGAAAGAGAAGGAGAAGAAGAGGGAAGAAGAGAAGGAAAAGGAGAACAGGAGGAGAGAAGTGGAGGAGAAGGAGAATAGAAGAAGGGAAGAGGAGGAGAATGAAAGGAGAATGAGGGAAGAAGAGGAGAAGGAGAAGAAGAGGAGGGAAAAGGAAGAG
This sequence comes from Agave tequilana, assembly GCA_038442645.1. Taxonomy (NCBI): domain Eukaryota; kingdom Viridiplantae; phylum Streptophyta; class Magnoliopsida; order Asparagales; family Asparagaceae; genus Agave; species Agave tequilana. The sequence goes on from JAVJIF010005198.1 coordinate 64,932, forward strand.
CAGGAGAAGGAGAAGAGGAGGAGGGAAGAGGAGGGGCAGGAGAGGAGGAGGAGGGAGGAGGAAGAGAATGAGAAGAAGAGGAGGAAGGCGCAGATGGAGAACAAAAGAATGAAGGAGCAGATGGAGAAGCAGGCTGAAGAGGAGAAGAAGAAAAAACTGGAAGAGGATAAAATCATGGGTTCTGAGTCTGTTTTAATTAATATTGGGGAAGATATTCCAAGTTTTTCTCTGAATCTAACTCAAATGACTCAAGAAATCCAAAGAGATAAGCTTCTGAAGAAGAAATTCAAGAACATACTCCGCCTCAGAAGCAATCCTCAAAAGAAGCTGTTTTGGAAACCTCTAAAGGAACAATAGAAAGGGGAGTCAAAGAACGAAAGCGCGGTGAAAGAGATCGCGATGACTCCAACTTTGTTTATCCAAAACAGAAGAAGAAAAAAATGAAAATCATCTTCCACAGCCTGCGGCTGCGAGTTCTACCGCTGGTTTCGGCGACAAAGAGATTTCCTCCACTGAGCCAAAATCGACAGAATTGACCGAAACCACATCATACAGAATTCTGCAGCCCGATCAACAAGCTCGTATAAAACATTTCTTCGACAAGTCCTACTCTGAGTAAGTTAATTCATATCAAAAAAATTCTGTTATACCTTTATATAAGAACAATTAAATTACTAACTTTGTTTTGAATATCTTGCAGTTCTACTGCGTATCAGGATACCAATAATTTAATCATCATTTCAAGGAATGACATTGAGGACCTGATGTTCAGTAGAGAGTTAGATGCAAATGTAATTCATTTCTACATGCAGCATCTTGATAAAAGAGAAGGATTAAAAAGCATATTCTTCCGAAGCGAAGCTTGGGTAAAAATCTACTTTCTCCTTTACGGTTTAATGTAATATCAAATCTGGAACAGATTACTAATATTCTCTATCTCTGTGTAGGCATAAATCATGTACTGTGACTAAGGTCGCAGTGAATAATTAAAATGTACTGCTACTAACACATGTACTGCGACCAAGGTCGCAGTTTATAATTAGAATGTATTGCTACTAACTCAGGTACTGCGACAAAAATGTAACAGCTGCGACCTGCGACCAAGGTCGGATCTGCGACCAAGGTCGCAGTTTATAATTAAAATGTATTGCTACTAACTCAGGTACTGCGACAAAAATGTAACAGCTGCGACCTGCGACCAAGGTCGGATCTGCGACCAAGGTCGCAGTTTATAATTAAAATGTATTGCTACTAACTCAGGTACTGCGACAAAATGTAACAGCTGCGACCTGCGACCAAGGTCGGAGCTGCGACCAAGGTCGCAGTTTATAATTAAAATGTACTGCTACTAACTCATATACTGCGACTAAATAATATAGTGCGACTAAGGTCGCAGTTTATAATTTTTTGTTATATTTTAAATTCATTTTGAATTTGATTTAAATTTTTTTTCTTCTTGTCCGCAGCACGGTGTTGTAAATAAAATTGAAGATCTGGAAGGTCATTTCATCAAGCAGAAGCTGTTGAAAAACTGGACAGCTGACGTGCAGTACATGTTCTTCCCGATCAATCACAAACATAGTGCCGACGAGCAGGGATTTCACTGGACCTTGCTGGTATTCGATTGCACCACAGAAGAGTGGATTTTTTACAACTCTTTGGTCCCAGCTGACAAAAAAAGTAGTATAACAAAGCTTTACCAAAGTGATGCAAGAATAATGGTGAGTTGAAATTTAATATTTTGATTACTGGAAACTTGCAATTAATTTGATTAATACTAATTTTTTTTCCTATTGACATTGCAGAAAGAAAGATTATTAGAGATTTTTGAGATTCATTCCAAAAAAAAAATGAGAAAAAATAAAATAAAATACGCAAAATGCCCCCAACAATCAAACAGGTATATAAATTTTTGACATGTAATTTCATTTCATATTTTCTACTTTTTTTTAGTACAAAAACTAATTTCATTTAATGATTGCTCTATGGAAATTTCAGTGTTGATTGCACTATATATGTATGCAAGTACATGGAAAGTATAGCGTCTGGCTATCATCTATCAGCTGCTGATGCTGTTACGGTTGATGCTGTACAGAAACTAAGAAGTGAGCTTGCATACATGATACTTGCAGATGTAGAGAAGAGTTGGGATGAAGAAACAGACATTATACGACATACGACATATGAAGACTGATAGTTGACAAATTATTGATATACCACAATTTTTTTTTATAAATGTAAAAAATATTTCAAGTGCAATTCATTGCATAATTTTTTGTTGTATTGATTTAATTTATACACATTTCTATACATTTATTTATTATAAGTTCCATTGATTATTTACAGTCTTCATTTGTTAGAACTTGGCTTTTACTATTGTGTACTGATGTTTGAAACAAACATGCCTTCAGTAATTGTGTTAATCAACAACAACACTGTGACCTTCGTCGCTATGCGTGTTAATATAAAGGAAACACCTACCTAACGTACAGCGACTTAAGTCTTCACCATCTCAAAAATCTAAAAAGAAGGTTGCGACTTTGGTCGCAGTTGATAGCCGCAGCCTTAGTAAAATACAGCGACTTTGGTCGCAGTTGATGGCGGCAATGTTCTAATCAACAATAACACTGCGACCTTGGTTGCTATGCGTGTTAATATTAAGGAAACACATACCTAACGTACTGCGACTTAAGTCTTCACCACCTCAAAATTTTAAAAAGAAGGTTGCGACAGTTGATAGCCGAAGTCTTAATAAAATACAATGCGACCTTGCTCGCAGTTGATGGCGGCAATGTTTTAATCAACAACAACACTGCGACCATGGTCGCTATGCGTGTTAATATAAAGGAAACACCTACCTAACGTACTGCGACCTAAGTCGCAGTACATGTAGTGCGATCCTAGATTGCAGTTGCTGGCCATCTTTATCAATAACAACACTGCGACCTTGGTCGCAATTAATCATGTACACTGCGACCAAAGTCTCTGACTACATTATGTACAAAAAAAATTAAACTATAAAGTAGAACTTTAAAGTACAAGTACATACAAAAATAATACAGTAGAAATCAAAGAATGATAATAAATCTGATTATAATTACACGCCAGTGTCAGAATGCGACTTAATCTCTCTACACTGTGCGACCCTGGTCGCACTTCATAAAAAATTGAAGTCTTTGTTCCTTCGAGATGGAGGCAACCCAAACCTACTTCTTCTGCCAATAAAAAAAATAAATAGTAAGAATTTTAAAGATTAATCGTTATAAAAAAAAATGATTAACAGGTTTAATATAATATACCATTAACGGACAACCAGTCCTGTAATGGCCCAGCTCTTGGCAGTTACCACATCTTCGATGCTTAACTTCCTTCTGATATATAGAATCTTCAAAACCAGACTTAAGCCTGGATGCAGCTCTAGGTCTCCCCTTGGTTGGTACAGGACCAATTGGATCACGTATATTCAATTCTTCACCATCTCGCAATATGACAACGGATCCACTGGAACCAACGGCAGTCTTAGGATGTGATGAATGATCATTTCCTGACATTGCTCTGTATTCTCTAGTGGTATTTTGGGCAAAACTTTCCAAAACTCCCTCCAACTTTGAAATATTTTCATCAGAATCAGCGACCATGTCCAGAATTGCATTAAATTTTGAACGAACTGTCCACAATCTAGCCGTCCGTGGAGTGCCTTGACTGGGAAAAGGCCTCATGCCATATTCAATTGCAACGTTTTTGTAACGAGCATCCAACCTCCATCTATGAAGTATATATGATTCCGGTATATGTGTAACGTGATTGCGCAACAAAATACACAGAATATGTCTACATAGGATACCCTCTGTTTCAAATAACGAGCAACTGCAAGAAACATGAAGTTCTTCTCGATTATCATAACTGACCTTTTCCCAGCCGTCTTTTGATTCTGAAAATTTACCAACCAAATATGTTGATCCAGGTTTGTCCTGTTCCACCTCTTCTGAAAACAGTGTCATTACAACTGCCCATTCCTTTTGGAACAACTGAAAAATCTTCGGTGTATACAACTTCGAAACCTGTATCTCATATGGATTGGTTGTACAATTGGGCACAGAATTCAAACCCCTAAAATCTTGAAGAGATTCAGATGCACGACGGGAAGCAACGGCTTTATCATATTGGTGAACAAATTCCACTAGTTTAGTGTTTGAGTTAACAAAACCATCAAAGAAGGAATTAATACTCTCGGACCTCTGACTGGTTGTCATTTCAGCAGAGAAAACATCCTTGAGATATGCATTAACCCAATGTCCACGAAGCCTGTACATCTTCATCAACCAACTGCCATCTTCTTCTTCTAACTGATATTTTTCACTCATCAGACGCCATCGTTCCTCACACGTGCTTATATCGCGGGAGGTGTACCAAGCATGGAAATCGGAGACCATATCTTCTCCATACTTGTTAGCCATTGGGATTTGTTGCTCGGCAATATGTTTCCGTACATGCCAGAAACAGTAACGGTGCCGAGACGTCGGGAAAACAATCTTGATGGCCTCACCAATCTGCGCATCCTGATCAGTAATAATCAGCTTCGGTTCAACTCCATGCATGCACTTGAGCCATTTTTGGAATAACCAAACAAAAGTATCCCTCTGCTCATCAGCAAGCATTGCCCAGCCGAACAAAATTGACTGCCGGTGATGATTTACTCCAGTGAATGGAGCAAATGGCAAGCTCAAGTGATTAGTCCTGTATGTGGTGTCAAAAACGATCACATCACAGAAGCTCAGATACGAGGAAATAGCTCTTCCATCAGCCCAAAAAATGCTTCTAAGTGTGCCCGCGTTATCAACTTCACTTGAAAAGAAGAATTCTGGATCGGTCTCGGCTTTCTCTTGAAAATATTTGATAATAGCAATAAACTCATGACCGCAGTTATTTCTACGTTGACGAGTGAAATCAATAACTTGTTGAGGGCGCACTTCTTCACAGCCTTCTCCCTGGCTCATTGCATTAACAACGCGGGAAATATTTGAAGGCCGCATTCCAACATCAACCAGATTGCTCATAATGGTTCTGCTAATTGTTGAACGATGAGTCTGGTGAGAGTAATGGTGATGTACCTTATCCGGGCTAGACAATTCATGTGAATGAGTATCAACAAATTTTGTGATAACCCAATATCGAGTTGAGTCCAAAATAAACGAAGACGGATATGCATCTCAGCAGGACAAGATACTCTAGTGTTAACTCGACGACGCACTGTAAGCCCCTCTTGTCTTTTGTCACACAACTTCTTCAGCCCTTCCTTGTTGCAGCAAAATCTTCTGCAAATAATCTCATGAGGAGGCTTCCGTGACTTATCTGTACTTTTTCTTCTCACGCTAAAACCTCTATTCCTTGCAAAACAATTGTAGAAATTGTATGCTTCCATATGCGACAGGAACTGTTTCCCTATAAACTTATCTGAGCTTCCAGACATTTCTGCATGTGCATTCATATCCTACAAAAAGTATTTACACGAATTAAATGAATATAAATATTTTTTAGATATCACTGTATTCTAAAATATAAGTTATATAAATGCGACCAAGGTCGCATAAGAGATGAAAACAATTTACTTCTTATCAGCTGTTGCGACCAAGGTCGCAGTTATCCGTATGAGAAGAAATCTATATTACTTCTTACTAAAGACTGCGACCTAAGTCGCAGTAAATAAAAAAAAGATTTCACATACGGCATGAAATCTATAATACTCCTTATTGAAGACTGCGACCTAAGTCGCAGTAATCAGTATGTGAATAAATCTATATTATACCTTACTAAAGACTGCGATCTAAGTCGCAGTTATCCGCATGTGAAGAAATCTATATTACTCCTTACTAAAGACTATGACCTAAGTCGCAGTTATCCGTATGTGAAGAAATATATATTACTCCTTACTAAAGACTGCGACCTAAGACGCATACCCTAGAAAAAAAGAATTCACAGCCGGAAATTATTTTCAAATAAGATTGCGACCGAATATTAAAACGGTCGCAGTACCTCATAGTCTAAAGAGAAAACATTAAATATCTAAGAAATTGTTTTTAAAATAGATATAAACAATTAAAACCTGTTGATCGGCATGCAGAGATGTCAACCCTTCAAGATTTTCAATATTCTGAGAGAAAGTAGAACCAGATGCAATATCTTCCATATTAAGATCGCCGGTATACTGCTCAGACGTCGACATTAAATATTTTGCAGAAAAAAATTGATCTCAAAAGATTTTATATTTTCAGAAAAAAGTGTATCGCAGACTGAAAAGGTGAAACTAGATCTTTCAAAAAGAGATCAGGAAATAGGGTGAAAAGTAATTTATATCATATAAAGAGCGGCAAAAAATAAAAGGGGGAAAAAATAATAATAAACAATAAGGAAAAGTTATCATAAGGGGTATTTGGTAATTTAACTTCTACCTAAAAGCGGGCCGCAAGTCAGTGAGGTGACAAATTGAGCCACGTCACCGCAGGCTGAGAGAATACTCTCAGCCCGCGGGCTGATATACATTTTTCTCATATATATATATATATATATATATATTTCCTCTTCCCTTAGTTTTCTTAGGCTTTCTAGTTCACCCATGTAACAAGCCTATAACCGATGACTCCCAAGCCAGATGGTCCTAGGGCACCAGATGAGAAAACATCCCCCGGGTTTAAGGACTCGAGTAAACAAGACCACAAAACTAAGGGGGATTATTTGATTTTTTTTGACCACCGTTAGGCGTGAATAATCATGCTTCTTGAGGCATAATTATCCAGCTTAATAAGTGATATTTTATTCACGTATATTTTTTTCTTTTTATTTATTTATTTATTTATGGCATTTTAGGTTTTTGTTTCCATCCCAAAAATTGTGTAAGTGCGATGTGCATACTATCTAAGGCAAAAATTCAAGATAAAATTATCTCCCCAATTTATCTTACTTAGCCTATAAATTTAAACAAGATCCATTATTTCGACTAGGTTTAAGATGTCATAATTAAGGCTTCCTTAATTTCTAAGATCATCTTAATTTTCTTAAAAATAGATCAAAACTTTGTCTCTTATTTCAAAAAGTTTTTAAAGAAAGAAAAAATTCCTATACAAAAGGGAAGATTTCTAAAAAGTATCCAAAAAGAAGTGTAAAAGAAAGAAAATCTAAAAACTCTAAGTTAGTAAACCCTCCCCCACACTTATCTCATGCATTGTCCTCAATGCATCGTGATATATGTATGCATGAAACAAAATAGAGAGGGAAGGAAAAATCACCTCAAGGTGGTGGTTCCGGTGGTGGTCGGATTGGTCCACGAAATGCAGCCCAATCAGTCTTGCGTGGAGTCCGGAGGAACCCACCAGAAACCTCCATGATACAACCCACTAGAAAGATGTATATATTTATGAGTTTTATTAAAAAATTTACCCCATCTAATTTCCAAATTTTCAAAATAATTTCTGAGTCAAATTTATCAAAGCCCTTGTCCCAGAATGGAATGATTGATTTGGACTCAGAAAATATGGGAACTAATACTGACTCAGAGAAATGACTCAAGTCAAGTAAAGGTTCGGGAGTCGAGATCGGTTCTGTAAGAGGGTCCAAATCAAGAAGATGAAGCTCAAGTCCACATTCATTTCCCCATGATGGAATGTGACTATCAAAGATTGGTAATTCAAGTTCAGGAATGACAGGTATGGGAATCAAAACTGACTCTAAAATGTTGCTCAAATTGGGTAACAAAACAGGAGTCAATAGTGATTCGAGAATTTGAACAAGATCACAAATTGGAGGATCAAAGTCACATTCCTCATTTAGTTCAATTCCACAAAAAATGAGAACATACCAATTTATCAAATGGACTTTCAAAAGTATGAAATTGGTCAAGTTCAATATGATCATCATAAGAGATTGGTGATTCAATTTCACAATGAACTGGCACTGGATCCAATACTGACTCGGGAAAAGGAGTGAAATCAGGTGAAGATACCGGAGTCATAATTGAATCAGGAAGTAGAATTGAATCATCAAGTGGAAGTTCAGGATCATATTCATGCTCAAGTTCAATTTCAGGAAAAGGATAACTTGCCAAAATGTCAATGGGATCTGAAGTTTGGACAAGTTCAGGTGGGTGTGCTGAAATTGAATCTTGATTTTCAAAACAACATGACTCTTTGGCTCAGACAGAATGGTTAGTGACATTAGAAATAGGATGAGAATGAAGAGTTTGGATCATCAAATCTATGTCACGGTTATGATCATTTTGAGCCTGAGTCATGAATTCAAGCATCTTTTTATAAGTCATTGGTTCATCATTTTGTTGAAGAGATGCAGTGTTGTTTTGGAATTGGTGGTGAAATTGTGAGTCCATCAGATTTTGTGAATGTTGTTTAGACTCACACAAAAGTTCCTTTCTCATTTTCAAGACAGATGGTTGTTCATTATGAGGAGGTGGATTTGAGTAAGACTCTTGATAATACTGTGGAATTGAAGAGGCCAATGTTTTCTGAAGTTGTTGCTCGGCCCTTTGTAGATTGGCTTCTAAACTCTTTTGTAACTCAGATTTTTCTTTAATTGGAGGTCCAGAAAAAGGAGTATAGGAAGCAAATTTGGGGAATGAATATTGTGTAAATTGTGGACGAGGTGGACATGGTGGATATGGTGGACAAGGAGATTGAAAATTTAACTCGGGGACTTGAATCCCCATTGACTCTGTGACGAGTTGAAATTATTCTGGAAATTATAGTTATAAGAATGTGGGTATGGGTTGTATTGATTCGGATAAGGCCAACCCGGTGTACGTGATTGGTGCATATTGTAAAACGCCGGGTTGGAATTATCTGAACCAAATGGGGTTGGTGTGAAATGTGGATTCATATTCGGATGGAAAGAATTGTTATTATTGAATGCCATTTCACAAATAAGCACAAACAAAAAGAAAAATCAAATAACAAACAAAAAGAAAAGAAAAATCAAAACCAAGCCAATTGACCTAGACCTAGATGTCCCTAGGGGCCAACGTCTATTCAAATTTTATTAGGGCTTGGGTTGTGTGAGTGGGGAGATGATTTTTGGGCTAAGGAAGGATGATGAAATCCCACCTTATCTTGTTTGGGTTTTACCCTTAATTTCAATTCGTGCAAGTGTGCAATATAGACAAGAATATAACACAAAGCGATAAATCACCCACGTGTTTGTCCTATGCTATATGCAATGCCATATGTACATCTCCATCCAGATCACAACAACAGAACAAAATACAGTATATTGGAATTGAATTGACACGTGCCTAAATGCAAATGTCTAAGCCGTTTTAAAAGCGTCCAAATACCGTATTTTAGTTCTTTTATGTATTATGGTGTGTAGGCAATCAAAGCAAAAAGATAGCAGTACAAATCCACTAGCTATTACAATTCACACATCCCAGAACAACAAAATTTACAATGTTCACAAATTGCCGCGGTTTCGCGGCAAATGTCGCGGTTCCGCGGCGTTTCTTTTGAATCTGGGGCCCTGCTTTAAAGAGCAGGGAGATGCAAAGCTAGCTTATGTTCTGCAATATTAAGCACCTGTAAATATTGCCCTGCACACCAAAACAGAGAAGACAAGGTTAACAAAAACGTGAAATCAAAACCATTCCCTTCCCCGGCAACGGCACCAAAATTTTGATCGATGGGGAAACTAGCACTCAAAAATGTGTTTTATGTAAAGTCGATGTAAAGCTCGAGTGTGCTAATGTACCCTCGATACTTCCGTTATAACATTGGCTTAACGGATCGAATCCACAGGGAAGGGAGGCGATAGAAGCATTAACAGTCTCTATTCACGTCAGTTGTTAACACTTCTTCTTTGTTAAAAGAATGAAAAAGAAAAGAAAAGGAAAAGAAAATGAAATCCAGAATGTGGTAGGTGAGGAGAGCGATGAAAACGGCGATGTGAAAACCAAAATAGAAGAGAGTTGAAAACAAATAAAGAAAGAAGATGGAACTATGGTGAACTAAGAGGATGGTGAAAACAACGATGGAAAAATGAGAAGAGAAACTTGAAAATGATTTCTAAAACAAACTAAAAGAAAACTCATGGCTACTAACTACTAAATGCTCCACTAACCATGCTAACCTCTTCGAGATAGTTGCCTCATATTTTGATCCTCGGCCATCACAATCCTTGGCTCCAAGAGACGGTACAAAGCATGGCTCATGGATGGTTCATCACATTCAAAACATTGCATCAAGAACAAGCTAATACAAGCATCACTCATTACACTACTAGCATGAAATAAAAAAGCATGAAATAAAAGAGAGTTAGCTTGGTTAGCAAGTTAGCAAGTTAGATGTTAGAACCCATCATCTTTGGCCATCAATGGCTCTTGCAAGAACAAGGCCTTGTAGAGGCAATCCGATTCATGTGGATTATCAAGTAAGTGGTTAGATGGTTAGTGGTTAGAAGTTAGATTGCCATGAGAAGAAAAACTAGCAAGAAATCATGTAGAAGGTGAAGGAGATTACATTGGAAGAGAAAGGAGGTATCTTTACATAGAGTGTCACTCTCTATTACATCAATCCCTTGCTTTCTCTCTCTAGAAATCACTCAGCCCTACTACAATGATCTAAAAAAATGAAAATGCAAGAAATGAAGAACACTCACCTACACTACTCCTAAAATCTGCACCTACTCCTAAAAACGAAAACTCCTCGCGTTTTGGCCAGAGGCAGGGGTATTTATAGACCTCAGAAGCATCCAGAAGACGAGACGGGGCCACGCGTCGAAAATCGACGCGTGGCTCCACTACTTTGCCCCGGAAACGCGGCTATTGCCGCGTTTCCGCGGCAATAGTAGGGAGATGGGTCCCTGGATTTCTTCCGGGGCTCTGTCTGGCTTCGAGAATGTGCAGGGTATATGCTGTTTTTGGTAATTTCGCCCGAATATTCGTCTGACATGTGCAGGGAGGCTAGGTTCAATGAATCTTCTAGATAATCATTTCCTTGGCCTCCAAGTAATGCGGGATTAATTACCATAAATTGGGATGAATTAGGCTCTTATTCCATCTTTGCCCTTGGACTTTGGATCTACCTGCAATTAAGACCAAAACACGATTTAGACGACAATTTATTCATAAATCGGTGAGAGAATGCGATATAATAATGCATAATCGTAGACTAATCACCTTTATGTATAAAGCAAGGAAAACATGCATATATACTTCAATCTTCTCCCCTTTTTTGTCAATCATCAACAAAGGGGTTAAAGTAAAAACAAAAATCAATAAAGGGGTGAAATCAAATCAAGCAATAAAAAGATATATGCGATATACATTCATGAAGAGGAAGACGCTAAGTTAATTTTCCTACATATATGCATTACATGAAGAAGGGATGACAAGCCCTAACTCATATAACGCATAATATGCAATGCAAAAGAGGAGATGTGAAGCTCCCCCTACACACGTGTATCGCATAAAGAAGAGTTGTCAAGCTCCTCAATGTAAGATACACTCAATATGAATCTATATGTAGAAGAGATGTTAAGCTCCCCTTGCATAAAGGCAATATATATCAAAACATTTTTAAGTCAAAATTTTTTTTAATAATTACTTAAAACAAATTTTGAAATTTACTCAAGGTAATAAAACACATTTTGAGATACCTTTGTAAATAAACAAAATTTTGAGATACCAATTGGAACTAAAACATATCAAAACATTTTTAAGAATCCAATTGTAACTAAACAATACAAATTTTGAACATAAATTTTGAATTCTAATTGTAATTGAAATAATTTACCAATTGAAATACAAGCAATTGAAAAATATTTTACCAATTGAAATTTTGATACCAATGAAGGAAGATATTTTATATTTTGATATCAATTTAAATTTATATGGATACTAATTGAAATAAATAGTTCAATAGATACCAATTGAAATACATTGTACATTTTGAAAAAAAATACCAGTTATAAAAAAATACCAATTGAAGATAATGCATAAGCTAATATAAAGAGTACCAATTAAGAAATCAATTGAAAACTAAAATTTGAATTAAACTTAGCATAAACATACTTTGTACTTTAAACAAGTAAATATCTTGACAATCAAGCACAAATAAATCATATATATGTATGAAAATGAAAATACCAATTGAAATTGATATTATATGAACTGAAGCATACATATATAGAAAACAAAATATGAGTATATACAAAAAAATATCAATTGAGATATCAATTGAAAATATGATGTAAATTAAGTATATAACTCATAATTACCACCTTTTCATGCACAAGATAAAGGTTTTTCAATAAAGCATACAGGCATGCTCTCCCATCCGTCCTCCCTTGAAGGGGTTGGTAGGGGTTTTCAAAAATAGAGTTTGAAAAATATTTTTATAGTGAAAATACTACCAAAAGAAGAATAAATAACTAGTTAAAATAATTTTTAAAAAACTAGTTAAAAATCTTTCAAAACATAAAACCAATCATAAGTGTATCATGAAACATACCAAATACATAAAAGTTGACACTCGAAATTTATAAGGCTCAAAAATAATCATGAAACAAAGTCATGAATAAACAAATAAAGTGTGAGTGTACAAGAATCATGTAATTAGCATTTTTCATAAAGATAATCAATAAAGCTCAAAACAAATATCATTTTATTACAACTATGAAAATCATGAAAATTCATTTTTCATATAAAGATGAAAATCCAAAAAATTCATTTTTCATCTTTAAAAACAAACTTCTAGGTATATGTATGTTTTTATCCAAAACTAATAATTTGTATACATAACCCAAACATAAAAAAAGTCCATAATAATATCGCATGAAGGCAAATGACTCAAGGGTATACATGTATATTTATTAGATTTGAAATACAAAATACATATACATGAAGTAAAACATGAAAATTGGTAAAATAAGTGTAAATGAGGAAATCATCTAAACTAGCCTATACATGTGCATATAGTGAGTACAAATGAACAATGAAGTGCAAACATATATGAATCAATTTGTTGCTCACTACTTGTACACGTATATATACAAGTTTTGACAAATACTACATCTAACCATGTTTTTACCACATGAAGCACAAAACAAATAAAATACGAACATGCTAAAAATATCAAATATGAAAAAGCATGTAAATAAATTAGGAGTTTTAGAGATAGTTACCAACACATGAACTATACTCCAAATCCCTAAAACATGGTGGTTGTCCCACCAAACCTCCTTGATAGCGGTGCATCAAATTTGTGTCCATCAAATCCATGCATCCACCACCAAGGCACCATCCCTCTCACATTTTGTGAGAGCCCGCACCTACATCAAATACAAAAGGTGGGGATTTTGGTACCCATTTTCTTTTGCATCCTTGAGGGTTAGCATTGTACGGAACCCAAACATTCTTATTAGCAAAATTTAAAGCATTTATCTTATCGTAACAAAATTTTACTAAATGGCCTTTGCGGCCGCAATGTGTACACTTGTACACTCTAGGATGCATATGTGTATGGGAGTGATCATGACGTGCAAAGTGTGCATATGCATGATGTGGGTGATGTGCATGAACATGTGGAGCTTGTTTCTTTGAAAATAAGGACTCCAATCTAAAATGGTTAAAAGCACATTTGCTCAAAGTTGAGCTCAAATAATCTATTTTATTTTTCAAAAATTTAACTTCATTTTTATCAATGGTTGTGGCATGAAAAGCATGATCAACAAACTTTTTTTTTAGAAATATTAACTTTTTCTTTTTCAACAATTTTTCCTTTTAAAGAGTTGTTATCATTCAAAGCAACTTCCTTTTATTTTTTCACCAAAATAATTTTATTTTTCAATGGATTATTTCCTTCACAAAGATCATTTAATTTAGACAGCAAGGAAATATTTTCATTTTTCAAACATTCATTTTCTTTTGAAATATTTTCAAATTTAGTTTGTAAAGAATCTTTTTCTTTTAACATGCAATCAAATTTATTTTCATTTTCTTATTATCCTTTTTAAGCATGTCATATTTTTCTAGAAGTTGTTGACAAAAAGAAGCAAGTTCATTATAGGATATATCAATATTTCCATCTACCTCAGATTCGGTAGTTACCTCAAGGGGGTTATCTCCTTGGACCATGTAGCATACGTTAGAAGCATCACTTCCAACATCCGAGTCGCTCCCCGCATAATATTGTTCTTATTCGCCAAGGAAGATGATGGTGTTTCATGCTACAAAAGCCGAATCAATATTAGAAACCCTAGATAAATAATCATCATTTAGAGTACTCTTCAAAGCATGAATGGCCTTTGCATTAGCCTCAATATTTTTGCCATTTAAACAATAAGAATCTTTAATAGTGGCAAAATAAACATGAATACCTAGGGTTTTGAGGTATAAGGACATCTTAACCTTCCAAGTTTAGATGTTAAGAATGTCAAAGGTGGGAGGTGACATGAAATCCATGGTGTGTGTACAAATATTGTGATTAGCTATAAAATGAGGATCTTTAACTCTAGGTTGTAAGACCCAAATCAAGAGCACGTGGCTCTGATACAAATTGTAATCACCTAGAGGGGGGTGAAGAGGTAACTAGCTAATCTAATGGTCAATTAATGTGTAATTAAAAACTATTTAAACCAAACTAAAACTTCTTAAACTAAACACCACGTATAACACAAGAGTATAACCGGATTCCCCGTGAAGGGCTCTAGACTAACTCCTCAAGATTCCTCTAAATAAGAGTTGAGGTGCCGCGTTGACTCTCTTGGTTGAATACAAGTGTTAGCAAACAATCCCCAAGCATATAACAATTAAGCACATAATATATCAAGCATATAAAGATAAAGACAATATGAGCATGCAAGATATAAAGACAAGTAAGAGATAGAGAGAGAACAATCGCAAACACGTGAGATTTGTTTCGAGGTTCGAGCACACTTGCTCTACGTCCCCGCCTTCAACACTATTAAGGATTTTCACTAAAATCGATCCCACCGGATCACTTGGTGCCGCAACACCTACAAGCTCTTTAGACTCTTTAGTCCCTCTCTTGTTCCCGCAAGAACACACCGCAAGCCCACTAGCTTGCCGAGGCCGCACCTCAAACACCGAGTTCTCACTAGAACCCGAAACACCGCGAACACACAAGTCCGCCTCCTCAAAACAAAGATGAAGTCTTTGGTGATCTAAACACTTGATCGCCTCAAATCCTCTCACAACAAAGATCCCTATAGAATAGGTATAGCAATGGATAGCTCAAGTATGTGTGTGAGAAAACTAGGATTGAATTGGTGGAGGAAAACACAAGAATTACTTTGAAAACACTCTTGATAAACTTCCCTTTTGATTGGAAATATTTGCTCTCAAACAAGTGGAGAAAACCTCTTAATAGAGTAGGAAAAACTATCTTTAAAACTCTCCAAAAATCTTACCCAAAACAGTCCAAGAAACCCCCAATTTATAGGCCAAAGAAAAACTAGCCGTTGGGAGTCAGGATGACCTGTCGGTCGACGGCCCGGTAGACCGGCCAACGGTCAGAATTCTACCGTTGTGCCAGCGGTCGACCGGCCGATCGACCGTGGCATGGATACAGAGAGCTGAGCTCTCTGCCGGTCGATCGCCCCGACCGGGGTCATTTCCAGAGAGCAGACACTCTCTGGCGGTCGACCGGCCCATCCTGTGCACGTCTGTGCACGTCGGTCGACCGTTCCGGTTGACCGCCCGAACCTGGTAGGCCATTTTCAGGATTTAAAACTTGGGTTTTTTATTTTTAATTAAATCCCATAAAATCTCTAAAAATCCACAAAAATAAGTTCAGTAATCTATTTTCATACACAAACATGTTTGAGCAAAATCAAAACATGTTACAAATATTTTGAACTATTTTTGTAACTTAGGAATTTTGGCTAAAAACAAAAACCGTATTTTCCAAAATTTGTTTTTCCAAAACTTCTCCAAATATAAAAACAAGATATTTTAAACACTTTTAAAGCATGGTGTGTATGGATATGATCCACAACATATAAATGATGAAATATCTATGTTTTTGACAATAAGCTCTAAAATAGTTTTGGTTAAAACACATGTATATATTAAACTCCAAAAACCAAACGGTATTTTTCCAAAATAAAAACTCTTTTGTATTTTTCAAAATAAAAACTCTTTTATGAAAACTCATCTAAATCCAGAGTGTGTGTATATGGTATACTTGAGATCCACCAACTATTCTATCCTTTACATTTTATCTAAAAATGAAATCTTAGTAAAATAAACCTAAACACAAGTCTTCTCTTCAAGTCTTCACTTGAAGTCTTCTCCTCCTTGACTTGATCCAAACTTGATCAACGAGCTAGACTCTTCTTGAGTACTTGATGAGGTCTTGATGCATAAGCTCTTGAATCAAACCGTGCTAGCTCAAAAACTTGACTTTAAATCCTTTATTGAAGCTAAACACCTACTAAGATCTTGATCATAAATCTGAGACTAATTAAACACAAGATCATTAGTACTATAACTACATGAGTTGATCATCATTAAAACTAGAGTGATGGGCCTTTGGGCCAACAACACTTTGCTCAGTGTAGCACTTAGATACATGCGGCACTTAATTTCATATCATATGTCAGTTGCCAACATAATCAGGTAATAAGAGTGTCATATCAATAAAGTGATATGCAAACAGTCATGTCATATACTCGGGTGAATCCATGTAGCATTGATATATGAATATGTAAATTGCAATGTTCATGATCGTGAAAAAAAAATCCAGAATATCAATTATCATCAGTAAATTCAGTAACTGGGACATGTACCTAGTATAACATCTAGTAACAATAATAAGTATCTAATATAATATTTGTTTTAGTAATTTTAATAACATTAACTAAATAAATATAAAATTGGAGTTGTGCACAATTTATCCTATTATTCAATCATCTCCTAATATTATTTAATATTTTCTGAACAAGTCCTATATGTGTCTCTTTAGAATAAGAAAACTAATTTATAATTTACTATACGTTATTTTAAATAAGAGATTGTAATTATTTCATTAAATAATAGATAAATCATTATGCCACATTTACTTTTTTATAATAAAACAAATTCTAGCTCGGAAGAATTTTATATTAAAAATTATTTTTTATAACAAAACATTATTGCAAAATGATTTGAAAGTACTCATATTTTAATTCAAGTGGTTTACTATTCATGTGATTTGTTGGACAATATAAATACAATGTTGAAATATAATTTACAAAATAAAAACAGTCACAATAGTTATCACGGGAATGAATCTATGTCTCCAATAATGCAACGGCTTAAGAATAACACCAATCAGAGTCCCGATGGCCAAGTTATCGTCCGAAAATCAAAAATCAATATAAATGGGTTTGTTTTATTATTTATAAGATTTAAAATGTAATAAATTTTGTTTAATAAGAGGTTTTATGAAATTTTACCTTTTTTTTGTTTTGGATGCAGGTTTAGGTTACTATCAGGTTAGGTTTCTGCCTGACCCGAAACCCAAACCCACACTTAAGTTAAGTGGATTGAGGGTTGAAAATGGGTTTAGGTCGGGTTTGGAGTGGGCATCTAATAAGGAGAACGAGAGAGACCAAATGAGAGGAGGCAAAAAGCAGCGAGGGAAGGGCGATGGTGTGGCTGGGCAATAACAGCGGTGGCCTGGGGAGAGAGAGAGATGAGAGAGGGAGGAGAAAATGAGGGAGAAGAAAATGGTGGTGACGGCGCTTCATGGGTGGTAGTGATTGTAGCTCGGCCAGGAGAAGGAGAAGGGAAGTAGAAGAAGAAGTAAAGAAAGAAGAGAGAAAGAGAGAGGGAAAAGGAAAGAAAAGGGAGAAGGGAGAGGCCAGTAGCTTGACTGGGCGGCGCGCGCAACCAGGCACGCGACAGTAGCGCAGTTGATCTGGCCGGCGTGAGGTCTGGCCGATGGCCTAAGGAGGGAGGAAAAGAGAGAGATGGTGAGGGAGAGGGAGAGGGGAAGAGAGAGTGAGAGTGAGAAGGAGAGAGTGAGCAAGGAAGCCTGAGAGAGAGGATGAGATAGAAAGAGATATTTAAAGGGGGTAGAGTCGGTGGAGCGGAGAGGGGTGTGTGGCAGCCTAGGAGGGGAAGGAAAAAATGGAAAAAGAAAAAGAAAGAGAAAGAGAAAACAAAATAATAAAAATTAATTTTATTTATTTATTTATAAACATCTATATAATTATATATGGAATTAAATTTATATAATTATTTTTTAATAAAATATTTTAATTTAGCAAATTTAAATGGTTGATTCAAAATCATTATTTATACAAATAATTTAAATTATCGATTATTAAGCATTTCCTAGAAATAAATAATATTAACTTATATTTTTCTTTTAAATAATTGATAACTAAAGGATAATAAAAAATTATGAATAAATCCTTAAACATACAATAATTACATATTTTTACATATAAAATTATTTACTCAGCAAAATTAATTATTTTTTATAACATGAACTCACGATTAAATAAAGTATTATTAGATAAATATCAATACATATATAATTATTTTAAAATTTTCAAAATACTATAACTAAACTTTTTAGATAAAATATGTATTTAACAAACTAGATTTATAAATTAGAACAAATCTAATTATCAGTACCATACAGGTAGTAGCATATTAGGATATTAATTTCTACCTATCTAACAAAAGAACTTCGTCCTCGAAATTTCATTCGGGTGGGAGAAAAATATTTTAATAATTATGAGGATAGATGAAAATAATAACCAAGAATGACGATAATGGGCATCACACTTCCACTGCGCTACTCAGATATCTATAATCGAACTCAGGATTGAGTGACCAATGTCGTAAATTAAAGATAGAGATTTGGTATCAAGATGATGAAGGAAAGCGAGAAAGAATCAAAACACTCTGGATAACAAATGAAATCAAGTCATCTTAGGAGTTTAGGAATAGATTTTCAAGGAAATGAGATATCCTTATACTCATAGCTGGAATTCTTAAACATTGATTAAGATTAGTTCTAATCTGATAACTGATTGTACTGTTGGTAGGAGCCCGACAATTGACCTCAGCAGTTAGCCATATTTGGTTGTAAACCCAGCTTTCAAACCAAAAAATATTTTGTCATGCCTCGCTTTCCCAAATACCATACCATGGGGATGCGATGAGAATCAGCGACATATTTTATCCAAATACGCTAAGCCTTAGTACATGAAATTATTCATGATATGATAAATATTCCAACTGAATTAATTAAGTACAAGTATATCTTCAAAAGAGTCAATGATAATAATAGAATAGGAACAACAATAAGAATCAATATTAGAAATATAGGAATACATATGAGAGATGAAGCGAGTAAGTTTCTTCTAAAGTCCCGCACGCACTAATTATATAGCCAATACCGCAAAGTCTCTAAGCTAATTATGAGGAAGCAACCTCAGGGTCGTCAGAAAGCAATCTAATGAGTGATAAAATGAAAGAAGGTAATTCTACTAACAATATTGCTGGCTCAAAGGCCTTTCTCCCTAGTTTTGATGATGACTAACTTATGAAGTTATAGCACTAATAATCTTATGTTTATTAAGTTTCAGATATTAATCAAGATCTTAATCGGTGTTTAGTTTCAATAAAGGATTCGAAGTTAAGTTTTGAAGCTAGCACTTGTTGATTCAAGAGCTCATGCTTAAAGATCGCATCAAGTACTCAAGATGAAGTATAGCTCTTTGGATCGTGTTTGAATTGAGACGTCTTGGAGAAGAAGATTAGCATGAAGACTTGTATCTAGGTTTGTTTGTTTGTGTTTAGATCTTTTGTGAGGATAGTTTAGTTTTGAATTACTCAAGTATTCACACTCTCTCACACACACACAAGTTTATTGGTTTCAGTTTTACCTATTTTAGTTTCAAAAGTTTAGGTTTACTTGGTTTACACAAAACTCATAAAAATAAGTTTTAAGTTTTGTGTTTCAATTTATCATGTATATCGTTCTGTGTTTTGATATATCAAGTATACATATATTGGTTTCATGAATAGAGTTCATCAAAATAAGTTTACATGGTTTATTGTATTTTGAATTTCATTCATATGCATTTATGCTTCTTATTTTTAGAAAAACTTATTTTGATGTATCTAGTCCATGTGTATAAGTTTTATCAAAGCTTATTTTAGCATTTGTTGTCAAAAATAAGTATATATCATTTACTAGATGTATTGGATTCTATCCATACACACTACACTTCAAATGTATTTCAATATCTTGTTCTTATACTTATACAAGTTTGAGGAAAAATCAGATTTTCATTTCAAAGTTTAGATTTTTGAAAATACGTTTTAGTTTAAGCCTTAATTTCTATATTGCAAACATAGTTCACATGTTTGTAATATGTATTGATTTTTGATCACACATGTTTGTACTTCAAAGTATGTACAAGAACTTATTTTTCTGAAATTTATGGGATTTTATTGAAATTTATAGATATTTTCAAGACCAAAATTTTAACCCTATAAACCTGTTTCTGGGCAAATGGCGGTCGACCGACCGGTGACCGAAGCCTGGCTCAGTTGATCGTTCTGTCGACCGACATGCACAAAGAACGTCCACATGCCTAAGCCCTTGGCTCGATCGACCGACTGGTCGACCACCACCGAACAGAGAGTTGGGTGAGCCAGTCGGTCGACCTGTTGGGTGGCGGTCGACTGAACGGTCGACCGCTTTCTTGCTACGGTCGATCGGTCAGTCGACCGATAAAGAGAATTCCTCTATGTGCTTTGGGGACGGTCGATCGCCCAATCGACTGGTAACCACAATGGTCATTTTTATGATCATTGGCTGGTCAACCAACAGGTCAGTTTTGACCTGACCTGAACCCCAACGGCTAGTTTTTTTTCTAGCCTATAAAATGGGGGTTTTGGGGCCAGTTTTTAACAAGATTTTTAAGAGCCAAATTTCTCATCTTCTACAGAGTTTTTAATAAGTTTTCAAAACAAGTTTTTATGCTTCAAATTACATATCTTTAATTTGTTTCAAATGTTGGAAATATTATACATCTATAATGCGGATTAAATTGAAACCATGGATCAAGAATCAATAAAACATCTCAAGAATAATAGATCAAAACCCTAATTTATGCAATACTTTAAATCACCATACCTGAAGCCATTGGTGAATATTGGATGAAGGTTGGAGAAGACTTTGATTCCTTGCTCTTGAATCTGCAAACCCTAACTTGCAAAGGATCCTCTTTTCTCTGCTCCTTTTTCCTTTCACAAAACCCACAGTTTCTTTTCCCGATGGATTCTCTATCATAAAATGAGCGTAAGTTTTGTTTCTTTTCAGGAGGAGAAAAGTGGGTCGCACATTTGCAAATAAGTCCCCTTGAAATAAACCTTTCCATCATGGTACCCTTTATATTTCAAGTGACCAAATAACTATATAAATGTGACTTTAATATGGGCACCCTTAATATCAGTTAACCTTAATAGGAATCCAATGCAAATAATTAAGGTTAAGTGGGCCACCTTCATATGAGATTAACATTCTCCCACTTGGGCCACTAACCGATTAGGGTAAAAACTTTAGAAAACAAATAAAAGAAAAGACTCATTTGAAAATCATTTTGACTCCATTGGATTCCATACTGAAAAACCTTGACACGTGCACGAATTTTAAAAAATAACAACTGATAAGCCCAAATATGAAAAACTGTAATACTGCAATTAGCTTGGACCACCAATGCGAGTCATAGCGGTTATACAACATCCACGTCATACTCCCTTCTATGTACCACAACATTGATAACCCTTACTAATTGAGTCCATAACCAAAATGACCCCTGTAATTGTCTTGTAAAGACATTTCCTGTTTAACAAACATCCAAACATAATATGTGCACACATAATTGGATAACAGGAAACACAGAAACAAACTTTTATTTGTACAATAATGTCAATTACATAAGTACCAAAATACACATTTACAGATTGCCCAAAAGACCCATTCTTACAACATGTTCCTTGAATGTCTTTGGAGGCAATTCCTTCGTCATTGGATCAGCAACCATTAAAGTGGTACTTATACTTACAATTGACACCTTTTGTTTCTCAACTCTTTCTCTAACCACCAAGTACTTAAGTTCTATGTGTCTAGAACCATTAGAGTACTTACCATTCTTAGAGAAAAATACGGCTGCTGTATTGTCACAATATATCGTCAGCGGCCTGGCAATAGAGTCAACTACACCAAGTGCTGAGATGAAATTCCTTAACCATAATGCATGATTCGAGGCTTCAAAACATGCTATAAACTCAGCCTCCATCGTGGATGAAGCAATAATGGACTGCTTCACACTCTTCCACGAGATTGCCCCACCTGCTAGCAAGAAAATGAAGCCTGAAGTAGACTTCCTGCTATCTGGGCAACCAGCAAAATCTGAGTCTGAATAGCCGATCACTTCCAACTGATCAGATCTCCTATATGTGAGCATATGGTCCTTCGTCCCTTGAAGATACCGCATAACCTTCTTAGCTAACTTCCAGTGCTCCATTCCTGGATTGCTCTGGTATCTTCCCAACATCCCAACAGCAAAGCTGATATCTGGCCTGGTACAAGTGCTTGCATACATCAAGCTCCCAACAGCTGATGCATACGGAACTTTCTGCATTTGACCCTTTTCTAAGTCATTTCTGGGACACTGGCTACCACTTAATCTGTCACCCTTCTGAATGGGTGCAGGACTGACTGAACACATTTCCATATGGAATCTTTCCAAGACTCGATTGATATATCCTTTCTGAGACAATCCTAACAATCCTCGAGATCTATCCCTGAAGATCTCTATGCCAATAACATAATTTGCCTCACCCATATCAACCATCTGAAAGTTCTTGGTTAGATAACTTTTAGTTTCATACAACAAACCAAGATCACTACTGGCTAATAAGATGTCATCTACATACAGAACCAAGAAAATAAACTTGCTCCCACTGATCTTTAGATATATACACTGATCAACAGTGTTTTCTGTAAATCCAAAAGAGGTAATGGTATCATTAAACTTTATATACCATTGCCTGGAAGCTTGTTTAAGTCCATATATAGATTTCTTTAATTTACAAGCCAAGTGTTCTTGTTCTTTAATTGCGAACACTTCAGGTTGCTCCATGTAGATATCCTCATCCAAATCTCCATTAAGAAAAGCAGTTTTCACATCCATTTGATGTAACTCCAAATCATAATGAGCTACAAGTGCCATAATGATTCTAAGAGAATCCTTCTTTGATACTGGAGAGAAGGTCTCTGTATAGTCAATGCCTTCTTTCTGAGTGAAACCTTTGGCCACAAGTCTAGCCTTATATCGTTCGATATTGCCTTTAGAGTCGCGCTTGGTCTTAAAGACCCATTTACACCCGACTTTCTTACAGTTATAAGGCAATTCAACGAGATCCCAGACTTGATTTTGGTCCATAGATTTCAACTCATCTTTCATAGCATCAACCCATTTACTAGAATCATTGCATTCTATGGCTTGTGAAAATGAAACTGGATCTTTATTAATCCCAATGTCATAGTCAGATTCCTGTAGATATACCACATAATCATCTGAAATGGCAGATTTTCTTTCCCTTTGAGATCTTCTCAAAGCTGCCGGTTGTGGTGGTTCTACAATATTTTCAATGGGAATATCCTCATGGAGTGGTGAACCAACATTAACTTGTTGTTCTGGAATCTCAACTTGATGATCAAGCTGAGGTACAACAATCTCTCTTGAAGGAAAGGGTATTGGGATATTTACCCTTACCACTTCAAGATCTACCTTTCTTGGTTCAGCACTCCCACTAATTTCACCATTTTCCAGGAATCTGGCATTACCAGTTTCAACTATTCTTGTACTATGGTTAGGACAATAAAATTTGTATCCCTTAGACTTATCTGGATAACCAATGAAATACCCAGATATTGTTTTTAAGTCTAATTTCTTTTCTTGTGGATTATAAATTCTAGCCTCTGCTGGACAACCCCAAACATGTAAGTGTCTTAAACTGGGTTTCCTACCAGTCCACAACTCGAAAGGAGTTGTTGGGACAGCCTTACTAGGAACCCTGTTCAAGATATACATAGCAGATTTTAAGGCTTCATTCCACAATGAATTGGGTACATTAGAGAAGCTCAACATGCTCCTAACCATATCCATAAGAGTTCTATTCCGCCTTTCAGCAACACCGTTCTGCTGAGGCGTACCTGGCATTGTGTATTGAGCACAAATGCCACGCTTTTCTAGAAATTTGGCAAATGGACCAGGATGTTGTCCTGACTCATCATATCTACCATAAAATTCACCACCTCTATCTGATCTAATGATTTTAACCTTTCTATCTAATTGTCTCTCGACTTCTGTAATGAACACCTCTAGGATGTCAACAGCCTGAGACTTTTCATTAATTAGATAAACATAACCATAACGTGATAGATCATCTATAAAGGTAATGAAATACCTCTCTCCAGTAAAACATGAAATGGAGAGTGGTCCGCATATATCTGTATGAATTATTTTAAGGAGTTCTTTACTTCTTGTGGCACCTTTCTTAGTGTGTTTGGTTTGTTTTCCTTTAATACAATCCACACACACATCAAAATCAGTGAAGTCTAGGTTATCCAAAATCCCAGTCTTCACTAATCTTATTATTCTATCCCTGGAGATATGCCCCAGTCTCCTATGCCACAAGATTGAGGATTTTTCATTTATCAAGCCACGTTTAATACCAACATTCATATGCAGAGATAATAAAGATTGTGCAAACTCATCATTCAATGAAATTTTATATAAACCATCACATAAAATTCCATGTCCAACCGGAATTGAATTATACATTAAAGAGAGTTTTCCACAACTAAACAAAACAGAATATCCAAAAACATCTAATTTGGATAATGACATTAAGTTTCTTGAAATCGAAGGTACATAAAAAGTATCCTCAAGATCCATCTGATGTCCCGTCTCTAAGATTAGTCGATAAATGCCAACATATTCGACTTCCACTTTGAGACGGTTCCCCATAAAGACGAATCTCTCACTTTCCTTCGGTTTCCTGATTGTAAGGAATCCCTGCATTGAATTAGTTATATGAGTTGTGGCTCCAGAGTCTATCTACCAAGTATTAGAAGGAACTTCAGCAAGATTTGATTCATAACATACAAAAGAAAGATATGTACCTTTCTTTTCGAACCAAGCTTTCCTCTTGTTGCAGTCCTTCTTCACATGTCCCTTTCTGCCACAGAAGTAGCATTTGACAGTGAAAGCTTTTCTATGACCTTGGCTACTTTCCCCATGGTCATTTCCTTTATTTGATGAAAATCTCTTACCTCTTCCATATTTACTTTTCTTATGGATACCCCTTGAAGTTACTGCCAACACTGAGTGCTGTCCTTCTTGCCTCAGTCTCACCTCCTCTTGAACACACATACCAGTTAGCTCATTTAAGTTCCACTTATCCTTATGAGTATTGTAGTGGATCTTAAATGGCCCAAACTATGAAGGAAGTGAGTTGAGGATAAATTGAACCAAGAAGGACTCATCAACCTTCATACCCAGTGATCCTAGCTTAGCAGCCTTATCAGACATGTTTAGAATGTGTTGCTGAACTCCTCTATTACCATCATATTTCATGGTGGTAAGTTCAGCCATTAAGGTACCAGCTAATGACTTATCTACTGACTTAAATCGGTCTTTGACAGCAGTTAACAGTTCAGATGCTTTAGTTGTAGGAGGGAGTGAAGTCTTGATGTTATTTGCTATGGTCATCTTAATGAACATTAGACTGAGCCTATTAGACCTTTCCCAAGCTTTTGCATGGCTGACCTGTTCTGCTGTACTCTCAGCAGTTACCTCATCAGGTTTGTCAACTATTAAGGCCATGTCTAGGTCCAAAACACCCAGTGTAAACTGTACATGTTCAAACCATTCTGAGAAGTTTGTACCGTCCAAGGCTGGAATGCTAGTGGCATGAGTGTGGAGGGAAGTAGGGACGTTCACTGAAACATAATAGGACAAGCTCACATTAATGCCTCGAATCAATACAATTTTTAAATTTAATTAAGATGAACTATTGATATCACTTTGATTTCTCCTTTGGGCGAAACCTAAGCATATCTAGTGTTCACTCTTTAGGTGAGAACTTTTATCACCTATGTAGGTCTAATATAATTTATGTCACTTAGTTAGTAAGTCATGTTACCTTTGGGTATCCAATTCCACACCACTAAGTTACATAAATTATACTACCCTATCCGGTTCATAATTATTTGAAAGAGACTTTCCTTTGGGCCAGTCCCAATCTCCTAATTAGAACCGCCATCGAGAATATTATTGTCTTTAATGTCACTTACATTGACAAGTCTTTTATGTAGTTATATATTCATAAGATTTACTAACCTAGGTCACTTTGGCAACTACTAAATCAATAAGCCTTATGAATACAAAACTAACCAATAATATTCTCTAATCTTTTTATTTGTGTAATGCCATAATACTACAATACATTACTTGACCAAACATCAATCAATATTAACACAATAGCTTAAATGTGTTAACAAACATTAATGATTGAATTAAGCAACAATTAGTCGACTACATAGAATTATTAGTCGACTTGGGTCAAGTCAAGTCGACTACACGTTTAGGTCTAGTCGACTAGGGAAAACAAAGGTTAGTCGACTATACCAATATGATTAGTCGACTACATATTTTATCAGTCGACTACAAATATTATTAGTCGACTCCTGTTAGAAGCCAAACTCTCGGTTAAAATATTAGTCGACTTGGCAAAATGGTTAGTCGACTATACACTTTACTAGTCGACTAATCCCAAACACAAGTCGACTCCTGTTAGAAACAGAGAGTCGGGTAACTTTCTGGATGGACTATTAGTCGACTAATCCATAACTATAGTCGACTAATACTCCACGAAACAGTTACCGAAGAGCAGTTCCAGATTATCACCCGATTCCAAAATTTTAGGGAAAAATCGGGAAAATTAGGGAAAATTAGGGTTTCTAAAATCCTAAATTTTGATCCCTATTAATTGCATAATTAGAGGAATATGAACATGATATTAGGGCTATTAAATCCTCTACAAATTGTACAATTAAAATGATCAAAAATTGAATCGTTAATCAAAAACCCTAACTTTTCATAATTCCTAAATCCAAGATGTATTGATTCTTTAATCATGGCTCTGATACCAAATGTTGGAAATATTATACATCTATAATGCGGATTAAATTGAAACCATGGATCAAGAATCAATAAAACATCTCAAGAATAATAGATCAAAACCCTAATTTATGCAATACTTTAAATCACCATACCTGAAGCCATTGGTGAATATTGGATGAAGGTTGGAGAAGACTTTGATTCCTTGCTCTTGAATCTGCAAACCCTAACTTGCAAAGGATCCTCTTTTCTCTGCTCCTTTTTCCTTTCACAAAACCCACAGTTTCTTTTCCCGATGGATTCTCTATCATAAAATGAGCGTAAGTTTTGTTTCTTTTCAGGAGGAGAAAAGTGGGTCGCACATTTGCAAATAAGTCCCCTTGAAATAAACCTTTCCATCATGGTACCCTTTATATTTCAAGTGACCAAATAACTATATAAATGTGACTTTAATATGGGCACCCTTAATATCAGTTAACCTTAATAGGAATCCAATGCAAATAATTAAGGTTAAGTGGGCCACCTTCATATGAGATTAACATAAAAGTATTACAAAATCAAAAGAAAACAAGTTTTAGGAATCTAGTTTTGTTCTTCAATATCCTCATCTATCAAGAAGTTTTTCCCAAGTGTTTTTTTGTATTTTCTTTTTCAAAAGCTTTGTGCACTCACATTCTTAAGCTCTTTATTGCAAATCTATCTTCTAGGGTCTTGTATTGTTAGAATTTTTTGTTTGTGGTCTTTTGAGATCACCAAGTCATTATTTGTGATCTTTGTGATCACCAAGTTGTAATCTTTTCTTTGCTTTGTGCCTCCCTCTTATATAGAGGTGTAAGAGAGTTGGAGTTGTATATTCTCGATTTATAGTTGTAATTCTCGGTGGAGGTCCCTTTGTGGAAGGTCCTTGGTGGGCATAGTAGAAATCCTTCTGTGTGAAGGCGGGGACATAGAGCAGTGGCTCGAACCTCGAAACATATCCTTGTGTTTGCGTTTGGATCTTTCTCTCTTGACTCTCTCTTTATATCTTGTATTGCTATTCTTGCATGTACACATATATGCTTGATATTGTTTGTATGCTCACACTTGTGTTCAACCAAGAGAGCTATTGAAGCACCTTAACTCATAGTTTAGAGGAATCGTGAGCAGAGCCCTTCACGGGAAATTCGAACTCACTCTTGGTTACACGTTGTATGTTAGATTTTAGTTTTTAAATTTCGCATTATTTGTCTTAGATTAGCACTACACCTATTCACTCCCCCTCTAGGTGTACTTTCAATTGGTATCAGAACTAGCACTCCTGATATTCAATTTAACCACCTAGGGTGTGATCCTCTTTTGCTAATCTATATATTTGCTTTGCGCACACATTAGTTTGCACTCATGGATTATCATGCTCCACCTATGTGCGATGCTTCTAACATAGATATGTGAAAATTTAAAATGAGTGCCTACCTAATAGCCCTAAGATTGCATGTTTATCTTGCCACTACTAAAAGTTATTATATTAACAATGGCAAGTACATTAAAGCTAATACACAAGCATTGATTGCACTTAGATAATCACTTAGGAAAAAATATTTATCTATGATTTCTCATTGTGATTTCACTTTTACAGTGTGGAACACATTGACCTCTCTCAAGGAACAAGCTTCAAACGATGTGGAGAGAGAATCCATAGTAGATGAGTCTGACTAGGCATGCTACATGGTCCAAGAGATTGACTCCCGTGAGGTAAATTCGAACACTTATCTAGATGATTGTGCTAGCTCTTTTAATAATCATGATCATGGATGTTCATTCTCTAAATGAAAAGTTCTTCACATTCTGTGAAAAGTTGCTTTCTAAATATAAACTTTTGAAAAATTAGAGTTTAGATTTAAAAAAGAAAATGAAAATTTGTTTTCAAAACTTGATTTGATTTTGAAGGAGAAATTTGAGATTTCAAGTGAAAGGGATTCTTTGAAAGCTCAATTTGACCTTGCTTTAAAAGAAAATAAAATTTTGAAAAATAAACATGATTTTAATGATGTTTTGAAGAAGAATGGTATTTTATCTTCAAAATTTGATTTAGTTTAAGAGAAAATGATTCTTTGAAAAAAATTATAAAAAATTGGAATGCATTTCTTTAAAAAATATTTTTTTGAAAAATGATTTTGTTTCTCATTCTTGTCATGCTCCTATTGATTCATTTTCTCATAATAAGAATTTTGTTTCTCTTGCATGCTCTATTTCTTCTTATACTATTGATGAAGATATACACGTTTTGAAAAAGAGTGTTGATTGTTTGGGCTCCACTTTGAGCTATTATGTCATGAACCATAAAAAGTTGGAATCATGTTTTGTAAGAAACATGCTCCACATTGCATGCATACCATTCACGGCATACATATGTTCATCATGCTCACACATATGATTCAATGTATGCTAGTGTGTACACTTACACACATTGTGGTCGTACGGACCACCTTGCAAAATTTTGTTAATACTTTGAATTTTACAAGTAAGAATGTTTGGGTTAGGAAAGGTGCTAAACTCTATGAACCCAAGAAAGTTTGGGTACCAAAATACACTCCTATTGTATTTGATGTAGGTGTGGGCTCTCACAAGACTGAGAGTTTTGGTGCCTTTGTGGTAAATGCGTTTGAATGGACGTAACATTAGATGCCTCACTGTCAAGAAAGTTTTGGTAGGAGGACCACCATAGTTTGAAGATATAGAGATTAGTTCATTTAGTTTGGTAATATCTCTAACTCATTGTTTATGTTTACATATTTTCTTATTGATGATTTTTAGCTTGTCATGATTTTCATGTTCATTATGTTAAATGCAATGCTTATTAGACATGTGATATACATAGATAGTATTTAAGATACACCCGTATTTATATGAATTCATATTTATGTGTTCTCACTATTGTTTAGCTATGTATACATATCCTTATTGTAATGACACTTGTATTTAGACTAATGATCATATTTATTTATTTATCATGTTTTAATGCTTTGTTCGTTTCTTGTTTTGATTACATGTTTAGATGTAATTTTTATTAAAACTTGTGATTATACCTATACAATTAGTGAGCTATACTTGATTATTATGTTTGAGTGCTTCATTACTTATGTATACTAATTAAATGTATTTGTATAACCTAGTTTTGCTAATTCTTGCATTTACACTTGTATTCCTTATTTTGTACATGTTTTACATAAGAATGTGTTCATGTATATGTAAATTGTGTCAAAACTATATGATATGCATGTTCTATCCTTGAGTCACTTGCATTTTATGCCATGTACTTCATTGTGGACTCAATTCATGTTTAGGATAAATATGTATACTTTAGTTTAGATAAAAACATACATATGCCTTGAAGTTTGTTTAATTTTGATAAAAATAGAATTTTCATATTTTATGATTTCATATTTATGAAAAAAGAATCTCATGTGTTTTGATTGAGCTTCATTAGTTTATCTCCATGTAAATGTTTCTTACATGATATTTGTACACTCTATATCTTGTTTACTCATGATTTTGGATTCATGAGAATCTTTGTGCTTCATAACTCTTTGAGTGTCAATTATTGTGCATCTAGCATATTTTTATGAGATAAATATTTATTTTTATTCCTTATTTGAAGGATTTCGTACTACTTTTTAAAATTATCTTAAAACTAGTTTTGTATTATTTAATTGGTAGGATTTTCAACTATGCTAAAATTATTTTCAAATCTTATTTTTTGAAAACCCCTACCTTCAAAGGGAGGATGGATGGGTGATCATACCTTGTATGTTTTTAATGAATATCTTTCAAATATGTGCATTAAAGGGTGAAAGTAATGAGTTATACATGATTTCAATGATATTTCATTTTTGTATATTCATATTTTCTTATATACGTATGCATTATATTTCAATTGCTCTTATTCTATATTCATATATACGATTTCTTGTGCTAGATTAAAAATATTTATGCGTATATATTCTATAGCATAAATTATTTTATGCTAAATTTGATTTAGTTCTAAAATGTTAAATAGTATCTATTGCAAGCTTATGAATTGATTTCATTGGAATTTTAAAAAGAGTGGAAAAATTCTTTCTTTTTGAGAGAAAATATTTTGTTTTAAAATTGTTTATAAGGAAAAGGTTTACAATTGATATCATAGATTATTAACTTTAAATTGGTATAATTTTTATGTGATATCCATGTTGTCATTCAAGTGGAAATTTTTGGTATCAAAATATTTTTCATTGATATATTTTTTTTGGTTTTCATTGGTATCAAAATTTGTTTTAATTGCTTTTTAAAAATTTGTTTTGACATGAATTGCTTATATGCAATGGGAGCTTAACATCTCCTCTATATATAGATTCATGATGAGTGTAGTACATAGAGAAGAGCTTGACATTTTTTCTTTATATGGTACACATGTGTAGGGGGAGCTTAACATCTCCAACTATACATTGTATAGTATGCTTATATAGGTTAGAGTTTAGTCATTGATTACAAAGTGAAACAATGAGAATTACCGTCGACCTTTGAGCTAATGGGTCGTGTCCACGAGGAGGAATGCGATGAAAGCTTTTTGGTGCTTTTGTTTAAAAAGCAAAGAATGGTGTTGATTTTTTATATTAAAAAAGAAATAGAGTAAGGAAGCGATTAAAAGAAAAATTGAAAATTTAGAGAAGGTTTTTGGAAAAGATGATTTTAAATAAGGTTGAAGATTGATTTGTTATTTTTAATACATGAAAAAGATCTGGGCTCACTATCTTACTACTCAATAATGTGTTCTTCTCTTGAAATTCTTAGTGCCTCAACTTGATCATAGGTAAAAACTTAAGCTTGAGTTTCGAAAGTCTTAAGCAAAGCAAATAAGATTGTTTGAAAAAGTTTAACTCTTTCTCTTAAGAAAGCCTCTTGAACTGAATGTTAAATCATCAAGTTGTCTTTCAAGTATGAAATTAAAAATAAATTCAAGTAATGTTTTAAAAAATAGAAGTTTAGAAATCCAAACGCATCCTCATGTGCCTTCAAGAACACTTTCAAAGAAGAAAGGCTTAGTTTAAGGCATACATATGATTCTGTTGGGTTCTTTACATCAAAACCATTCAAAACATGAGGGATCAAAGAGAGAGATGACAATGAGCCCAGAAAAAATGAATTTAGCTACTCATGGCTAAAGTAGAACAAGACATGTAAAAAAAATAACACATACCCGTGAATTGGAGAAGAAGAGAAGCCTTGAACTTTTATTGATGTCACTTCAACTTCAGATACAACTTTTCCTCTCTCACACTTGTATCTAGACTGAACTATGAATTAAAAATAGAGATACAACTTTTCAATACTATCTAATAAAGAACCTGATTCCTAAAATAAAGAGAATAACTTAAACTAATTTTGGCACCTTTTTCTCTAAAAAATGCAGTATTTATAGGAAAAACCAAACGGGGGAGAGCGTACGAAGATAGGGGAGCAAACGCTCCCCAAACCACCTCAGCAAAGCCGCGAAAACGCGGCTTTGGCTGCGTTTCCGCGGCCTAGGTGTGGCCAGGTGGCCACACCCGGGTGGTGGTGATCCCTGGTTTAGTGATTTTCCTTTGCTGGTTCTCCCGTTTCAATTCCTGAATTTGACGAAACTGCCTTTGATCTTTGGCTTTAAACAACTGGTTTGGGAAGATTTATTTTAACCGGTTTTTAACTTCTCTGATTTGTCATGATCTACTCTGATTTTCTGATTTTGAATTAATTTTGAATTAAATTAGAATTTGATGGGCTTTTGGGCTCGTTTCTCTTCCCTTTCCTATAACAATGGGCCTGTATTTTATAAATAAAAATAAGACTTATTAGTAGCATTTATTAGATAATAAATATGGTAATGTGACAATATATATGAAATTTATGTGACTGATCACACCCCCACACTTATCTTTTGCTCGCCCTCGAGCAAAACATCAAAACTAATCCTAATCAATTATTAGCTCACTTTCACAGGTCACTCAATTGCACTGAGCATGTGCAATAAGCCGTTTAACCTTTAGGTTACCCCTAGAGGACGAGTTTTATTTCGTGAGTAGATTGCACCCACAAAATCCATAAAGAAAGAGAAAAAATGTTAGTATTTTTGAAAAGCATTTTAAAAAGATGGAAAATATTTGAGGTATTGTTGTAAGAGTTCAAGTAATCTATAAGTTATAGGAAAATTGAACTTTTCATTCTTAAACTTAGTCTCTATTCAAAAATATGTCATCAATCAAAGTATGGAGTCAAATTGTATTTCTTATCTAGTCTATTAATTGACCCTAAGTTATTTGCACCTTCGTGACCGTGAAGTTTTGACTAAGGGTTTTTTAACTTTAACTCTTATGCCTTATTTATTTTTATTTTTGATGATATTTATTCCTCAATTCTATTAGGCTTTCTAATCTGCCCATGTAACGAACCTTTAGTCGGTGACACCCAAACTAGACAGTCTTAGGACACTAGGTGAGAAAACACCCCTAAGAACTTAAACACTCGAGCAAACAAGGCCACGAAACCAAGGATTTTTATTTATAAAATATACCCTTTTAGGCGTGAATACTTATGCTTCATGAGGCACAAATATCCTGCTTAATCAGAGGATTTATATATATATATATATTATTTTTTTCAAACTTATCTAATTATCTTTTGCATAAATACCAAGCTTGCTTAGACCAAAGCACCTAGCTAATCAATAATTAGATTTGTTTATTTTTCATATATATATATTTATAAGGCATAAGAATCTTTGTTTTGAACCTTAAGTGTGTAAGTGTATAAAGTGTTCATATTTCTTCAAGGTAAAGATCAAGACTAAATTACTTTTATCAATTTTCTTCCTGACCCTGAAAATCAAACAAATCATCTAATTTTGACCAAGTATAAGAAATCCTAATTATGATTTTCCTTTTCCTTAAAATTGACTTAATTTCTTACAAAAAATATATAAAAATATTGTTCTTTTCTTTCAAAAAGTTTAACATATATATATACACACATACACATATCTTTTTTTTTTTGTTATATAAGTCATATTAGAGCCCTCCTCACACTTATCTCATGCATTGTCCCCAATGTATGAAATAAATGTATAGATGCATGAAATGAAATGTAAAAGAGGTGTATATATATATATATATATATATTATATATATATATATATATATATATATATATATATATATATATATTATATATATATATATATATTTATATATGAAATGGGCCAAGTGCTCCTAGTAGGTCTCTTAAATTGTAATCTAAGGAGACGGCTTAAAACTCTAACATCCCAATTTTTTTCACGATCCGACCGCACATTATCATATTTATGTTATAAAATGTACGCATATCAAAAATCACGTAACGTGAAGTTCATTTACTTATTGATCTAATCGTTCTATTTTGTTATATTGTTTAAAAACGTTAATGTTTGAATCCAAAGAAAATAGAGCAAACAAAATTCAAATCACGTGATTTTTTGTATGCGTACATCTTATAACATGAATATGATAATGTGCGGTCGGATCGTGAAAAAAATCAGGATGTTAAAATTTTAAGCTGTCTCCTTAGATTACAATCTAAGGATACCTACTAGGAACACTTTTCCCTATATATATATGTATACAAAAATATGTATAACATCATGTTTCTCCTACACCTAGATCTTTTTGGTCTCATCCCTCTAGCTCTCTTCCCATCATTCCAATGGGTTCTCTTTATAGGACATAGTGGGGAGGCCAATCTTTTTGTCATTTTAGCTCTCTTCCTCCCTAGTCTCACCTTCCTTAAGTTTTTTTTCTCTTATGTCTACATCTATTATTCGAAAATTGATCACCATCATACTTCTCAGTTGGAACTTTCTCACTATAAATGCCTAGGAATTCTAACTCAGTTCCATACATCTCTTCAAAACTTAAATGACACTTACCCCTGGTGGTGTGTAATTAACCAAAATATCCCTAGTCGGTCTATCCAAACACATGAGCTCTTCTTCGAAGAGGTTTTCAGAGATTAGGTCAATAGGAGGTTCTTGAATTATATTCTCATGCGATATACATGATTGACTCATCGAAAGTGAAGATATTCAAATCAAATTTCCTTTTTTTAAATGGGGACTCTAAAATTAGGATCTCCAACGTATGTCTTCTCATTAATATAATCGCATTCATTCTTAAATAATTCATCAAGAAATAGAGACTCATTCTCTATACCTTCACTTTCTTCATCATAATTATTTTCAACAAAGTTTACCTCAAACGTTTGGTCTCTTATCTTACGAGGTTGTTTTTTAGTTGAAGACATTGACTTCTCTAGTCATTTCCCCAAAGGTTAACCTCATAGACCCATTCCTACAAGTGATAATAACGTTGGCAGTAGTAAAGAATGGGCGCCCAGGATAACAGGAGTTTAAGCCCTAGGATTGGACACAGGTTGTGTCTCAAGAATAATAAAATCAATGGGTAGATAAACTCCCCGACCCAGATAAAGGGATCATTAATTTCCTCCTTAGGAACTTTCACTGAACGGTCAGCCAGTTGGATTGTGACTCGAGTTGGACTAAGATTGCCCAACCCGAGTTGTTGATAAACTGAGAATAGAAGCAAGTTGATACTTGCCCCCAAGTCAAGAAGTGCACCACTAATCTCGGATTGTCCTATAGTGCAGGCAATGGTGGGACAACCCAGATTCTTGTACTTGACAGGGAT
This sequence comes from Agave tequilana, assembly GCA_038442645.1. Taxonomy (NCBI): domain Eukaryota; kingdom Viridiplantae; phylum Streptophyta; class Magnoliopsida; order Asparagales; family Asparagaceae; genus Agave; species Agave tequilana. The sequence continues at coordinate 100,880 of JAVJIF010005198.1, forward strand.
CAGACCCGACAGTAGCTCACTAATGTTAGTGGCTAAGAAGACTTTCTTGGGTACATTAGTCTTTCTCTTCTTGGTGCACATGTCCTTAAGAAATTTTCCATAGGATGGGACTTTTGGATGACATCAAGAAGTGGCACATTTATCTTCACTTGATTGAAGATCTCAATTATCTTATCCATGTGTGGATTCTGCTTGTTATTCTTCAGCCTATTAGAAAATGATACTATAGGCTTGTGTACCTGACTGGTTGACTTATCCATTTCAGATTCGTCAGATTTGAAAGGGTTGGGACTAGATGAGGTGGATACTTGAGTGTGGTTGTGCTGAATGGGATTGGATGGTGTTGACACTTGATTATCAATTTTCTTTTCTGACCTTAATGTATGAATAACATTACATTGATTCAATGATTGATCCTCATCCAAATGAGCTTGTTGAGAATTCCTAGGATTCATTACTGTCTAACTAGGCAAGGTACCCTTTTGGCTCTTATTCTGTGGATTGGCTAATTGACTCATTTGAACCTCTAACTTTTGTATTGTTTGCATGAGAGAATCTTAATTTTTCATATACCTTTCCGTGTTTCTCTCAAAATCAGTCATTCTCCTTTCAAGTTGAGGATTCTGGAAGGAAGATGGTGGAGCTTGGTTGAGAAAGTTTTGCTGATAGTTTGAAAAATTGTTGGAAGAATTTTGATGGTAATTTGGAATGTTGGTTGATGATTAAAAGAATTATTAGAATGATAGAAGTGGCTTGAATGGTTTGACCGTGAGTGGTCATTGTTATTTTGACTCCATGAGAAATTCAGGTGATTTCTCAAGCGAAGATTGTACGTTTATGTGTATGGATTATTGCTCGGCTTTGAAAAGGCCGTATTCATCGGTTCAAGATATTGTTGCTGAGCTTGAAACACAGAACACTCCTCAAACACATGATTCATGGCTTGACAGTATATACAGCCCGAAGTTGAAAATTGGTTTGGGCTAACTTGATTGATTGGACTTAGTTCCTTAGTTTCCAGAACTTCTACTCTTTTCGCTAGGTTTGCTATCCTAACCTCGTTAGTTATGAATGATTCAACTAAATGGAGACCTCCCTTTGAAGAGATAAAGTTTGAATTTCTCGAGTTTTCACTAGTTAGTTCCCATTGGATGGTTTTTTCAGCTAGATCTCATATAAATTTCATCCTTCATTCTCATCCTTCTGCAAGAATCCCCCTTGGCACATGGTTTCTAAGAGGGTCTTATTTGAGTAGTCTAAACCATCATAAAGAATTTGACATTGTCACCATTTCTCTCTTCCATGATGAGGACATTAGACAAGGAGGTCTTTAAAGCGTTCAAAGTACCTCCAAAACGGTTCGCTAGGTTCTTACTTGAACTACATGATGTTCTTCCTAACGAGAGCGGTCTTATGAATTGGATAGAATTTTTTCAAGAAGACCTTGATGAAACCATCACAGGATGTGATAGAGCCGGCCGCTAAGCTGTAGAGCCATTTCTTGGCTAAGTCCTTAAGAGCAAATTGGACAAATCTCAACCTAATAGCATCATCTACATGGTGTGAGATTTTCATCATTAAGCATACTTTCTCAAATTCTCTTATAAAGAAATAAGTATCTTCGGACTCTAAGCCATGGAACTTACGAAATGTGTTGATGAACTATGGCTTAAGATCAAAGTTGTGCTCACCAACCGATGGAAGTTGGATGCAAGATGGAAGTGTGATTCTAATAGGCTAGAACCTATCTTGCAAAGATGTCAGTTGAGTCATAACCGAATCTGGTCTTGATTCGAAGTTGGGTGGTGATGTGTTTCTAGTTAACCTAGATGAATTAGGGTCTCTTGACCACACTTGCATACACAAACACTATCACAAACAAGTTCACCAATAGTCAACAAGAAGAAACAATCATGCCTAGTCTAAGGTAACTTTGACCTAGACAACTCCTAACTGGTTGATTGTCCACAGGAGGTATAATGCAGACTTTGACTATAAGCAATCAGTCAGGTCAGGGTAAGATTGGTGGAGGTATCCGCGCAAAAGCGACGAGCCTAATTATGCCAAACCACCAGCCTTCGTGGTTTTGCCCCTCAATCCCTGTCCTTAGACACTGATTTGGCAAAAGTCAAATTCTAACATCTTTCCCCTTAGGATAATCTCCTAATGAGTTCGAGATGTCCCTAAGGCTAACATCTATCAGATTTTAAATTAGGTTTAGGCTGTGCGTATTCGGAGATGGTTTGTAGGCTAAGGAAGGGTAATGACTTTCCCACCTTATCTTATTTTGGGTGTTGCCCTTAAGATTGATTGTGCAAAGTGTGCAAGATATAGAAAAGTAACATTCACAAGCAAATATCCCCCAAAAATGTTTCCTAAACTATATGTTATGCATACGTACCTTGTCTCCAACTATCTTCAATAGTAATTATAAAAGAAACGTAATTAGACAAATGCCTAGAATGCCAGTCTAAACGTTTTTTTAAGCAGTTGGCAATCAATCTGATTACTGTTGGATAAAAAATAGGAAGTATGAATATTAGATATAGCAGAAATAATACACAAAAATTATATTTTTGTAAAGTGATATGTCCTGCAAAAAAGAGTTTTTAGTAGTCAAAAAATTTCAAACCTTTGCGCTGCAATTTCTTAAAACTCTGTTTCCTATTTTTTAGAGTAGGGGCACAGATTAATAAGTCTTCTGCTGCAAGACTTGAGCACTAAATCTGATTCCTTGACGATCCTGAAACAAGACACCAAACTTATTAGAAAATAATTACAGCGTTTCCTTCCTGACAACGGCGCCAAAAATTAATTACAAAGTGAAAGCAGTGAGAATTATCGTTTAGCTTTGGGCTAACGGGTCGTGTCCACAGGAGGAATGCGATAAAAGTTTTTCGGTATTTTTTTTTAAAAGCAAAGAATGGTGTTGATTTTTTTATATTGAAAAAGAGATAGAGAGTAAGGAAGTGATTAAAAGAAAATTTGAAAACTTAGAGAAGATTTCGGAAAAGATGATTTTAAAAAGGGTTGAAGATTGATTTGTTGTTTTTAATATATGAAAAAGATCTGGGCTCACTATCTTACTATTCAATGATATGTTCTTCTCTTAAAATTCTTAATACCTCAACTTGATCACAGGAAAAAACTTAAGCTTGAGTTTCGAAAGTCTTAAGCAAAGCAAATAAGATTGTTTGTAAAAGTTTACTTTTTCTTAAGAAAGCCTCTTGAACTGAATGTTAAATCATCAAGTTGTCTTTCAAGTATGAAATAAAAACAAGTTCAAGTAATGTTTTAAGAAAATAGAAGTTTAGAAATCTAAACCCATCCTTATGTGCCTTCAAGAACACTTTCAAAGAAGAAACACTTAGTTTAAGGCATACATATGATTCTATTGGGTTCTTTACATCAAAATCATTCAAAACAAGAGGGATCAAAGAGAGAGATGACAGTGAGCCCAGAAAAATAAATTTAGCTACTCATGGCTAAAGTAGAACAAGACATGTAAAAAAATAACACATACCCGTGAATTGGAGAAGAAGAGAAGCCTTGAACCTTTATTGATGTCACTTCAACTTCAGATTACAATCACTCTTTTCCTCTCTCTCACTTGTATCTGGACTGAACTATCAATTAAAAATAGAGATACAACTTCTCAATACTATCTAATAAAGAACTTGAATCCTAAAAATAAAGAGAAAAACTTAAACTAATTTCCGGTACCTTTTTCTCTGAAAAATACAATATTTATAGGAAAAAACCAAACGGGGGAGAGCGTATGAAGATAGGGAAGCGAACGCTCTCCCAACCACCTTAATAAAGCTGCGAAAATGCGGCTTTGGCTACGTTTTCGTGACCTGGGTGTGGCCAGGGGGCCACACCCGGGGGTGGTGATCCCTGATTTAGTGATTTTCCTTTATCTCTTGCTGGTTTTTCCGTTTCAGCTCCTAGATTTGACGAAACTGCCTTTGATCTTTAGCTTCAACCAACTGATTTGGGAAGATTTATTTTAACCGGTTTTCAACTTCTTTGATTTGCCAAGATCTACTCTGATTTTCTGATTTTGAATTAATTCTGAATTAAATCAGAATTTTGATGGGCTTTTGGGCTCATTTCTCTTCCCTTTCCTTTAGCAATGGGTCTGTATTTTATAAAAAAAATAAGACTTATTAATAGGATTTATTATATAATAAACATGATAATGTGACAATATATATGCAATATATGTGACCGATCAGTCGTCCCTTTCTTCATGTAATACATGTATGCAGGGAAAGTTCTTAATACTCTCTCCTCTTCATTGATTCATATTGCATATACATTTATCGTGTTTTTATTCACTCCTTTGTTGATGAATGACAAAAAGGGGGAGAAGGATTTGAGTTTATAAATGCATGTACTAGTTTTATATATTGTGTTTTGATATCTTGTTTTGATTTTGATATCTAGAGTTTGTATGCATATTCATTCTATTGGATTGTTTATTAGTGTCAAGAACTTATATTGGTTCATTGGTATCAAGAGCTCATATTGCATATTCAATTAAACTTATAGATATCATATGCTCATATTGCATTTTATTCTTTTGATATCATAATTTCAATTGGTATTGCATATTTTCAAATTGTTCAATTGGTATCAAGAGCATTGACATCAAAAGCCTACATTGCATACTCATTTGAAATTAGTATCAAGATTTTGCATACTTTTAGTACCTAGAGCTAACATTGTATATCTTTATGATTATTATGTTTGGCAACATGCGCTTATATTGCATAAATAACCTCATAAGTTTTATCATCATTAAAAGGGGTAGATTGTTGGCCCAAAGGCCTTTACCCTAGTTTTGATGATGACTAGCTTATGAAGTTATAGTACTAATGATTTTTTGTTTATTAAGTTTCAGATATTAATCAAGGTCTTAGTTGGTGTTTAGTTTCAAGAAAGGATTCGAAGTCAAGTTTTAAAGCTAGCACGTGTTGATTCAAGAGCTCATGCTTAAAGATCGCATCAAGTACTCAAGATGAAATCTAGCTCTTTGGATCGTGTTTGGATCGAGTCATCTTGGAGAAGAAGATCGATAAGAAGACTTGTATTTTGGTTTGTTTGTTTGTGTATAGATCTTTTATGAGAATAGTTTAGTTTTAAAATTCTCAAGTATATACACACACAAAAGTTTATTGGTCTCGATTTGACCGTTTTTAGTTTCAAAAGTTTATATTTACTTAGTTTATACAAAACTCATAGAAACAAGTTTTAAGTTTTATGTTTCGGTTTATCATGTATATCGTTTTGTGTTTTGATATGTCAAGTATAGATATATTAGTTTTATAAATAGAGCTCATCAAAATAAGTTTACATGGTTTATTGTATATTGAATTTCATCCATTTGCATCTTTACTTCACATGTTTAGAAAAACTTATTTTGATGTATCTATTTCATGTGTTTAAGTTTTATCAAAACTTATTTTGGTATTTATTGTCAAAAATAAGTATATATCATTTACTAGGTGTATTGGATTCTATCCATATACACTATACTTCAAATGTATTCCAATATCTTATTTTTGTACTTATACAAGTTTGAGAAAAAATCGAATTTTCATTTCAAAGTTTAGATTTTTGAAAATACGATTTTTTGTTTAAGCTTTAATTTCTATGTTGCAAAAATTGTTCACATGTTTGTAATATGTATTGATTTTTGATCACACAGGTTTGTACTTTAAAGTATTTATATGAACTTATATTTGTGAAATTTATGAGATTTTATTAAAATTTATAAGTGTTTCCAAGACCAAATTTTTAACCATATAAATTTGTTTCTGGGCAGTTAGCGGTCGACCAAAACTGGCTCGGTTGACCATTCGATCGACCGACGTGCATATGCCGAAGCCCTTGGCTTGGTCGACCGTAGTAAGGGAGCGGTCGACTGTTTGGTCGACCGACTGGCTCACCCAACTCTCTGTTGGGTGGCGGTCGATCGGTCAGTCAACCGATAGAGAGAATTTCTCTTTGTGCCTTGGGGATGGTCGATTGCCCGGTTGGCCAGTAACCCCAACACTCGTTTTTATGACTGGTGGCCAGTCGATCGCCCGGTCGACCGACAGGTCAGTTTTGACCTGACCTGGACCCTGACGGCTTAGCATATAAAATGAGGGTTTTGGGGCCAGTTTTCAACAAAATTTTCAAGAGCCAAATTTTTTATCTTCTGCAGAGTTTTTAACAAGTTTTCAAAATAAGTTTTTGTGCTTCAAATTACATATCTTTACTTTGTTTCAAAGTTTTGAAAAATCAAAAGAAAACAAGTTTTGAGAATTTAGTTTTGTTCTTCAATTTTCTCATCTATCAAGAAGTTTTTTTAAGTGTTTTCTTTGTGTTTTCTTTTCCAAAAACTTTGTGCACTCATATACTTGTGCTCTTCATTGCAAATATATTCTCTAAGATCTTGTATTGTTAGAGGTTTTTGTTTGTAGTCTTTTGAGATCATCAAGTAATTATTTGCGGTCTTTGTGATCACCAAGTTATAATTTTTTCTTTGCTTTGTGCCTCCCTATTGTGTAGAGGTGTGAGAGAGTTGGAGTTGTGTGTTCCCAGTTTGTATTTGTAATCTCTCGATAGAGGTCCCTGAGCTCAAGGTCCTTAGTGGACATAGTGAAAATCCTTCTGTTTGAAGGCGGGGACATAGAGCAGTAGCTCGAATCTCGAAACATATTCTTGTGTTTGCGTTTAGATCTTTCTCTCTTATCTTTCCCTCTTTATTTCTTGCATTGCTATTCTTGCATATATACATATATGCTTGATATCGTTTGTGTGCTCACACTTGTACTCAACTAAGAGAGCTATTGAAGCATCTCAACTCATAAGTTAGAGGAATCGTGAGGAGAAGTTTCAGAGCCCTTCAAGGGAAATTCAGACTCAATCTTGGTTACATGTTATGTGTTAGCTTTTAGTTTTTAAATTCCACATTATTTGTTTTAGATTAGCACTACACCTATTCACCCCTCTAGGTGTGCTTTCAAATATATTATTTGTATTAAATATATAACATTAATAACCATTAGCTTGTTTCTTCTGTGTAGTATATGCAATAGGATACAGAACATCGTTATATACTAATAAAGTCAATTTGTATGATTAATGAGTGTCAAGTACTCATCAGTTCAGAATTAATATTTAAACTATCAATAATAATAGCCAGAACAGTACAGTTGTAACACCTTGATCCTGGAATACGTACCTAGATACGTATCCCAATTTTTTGTTGCTAATTTATTATTTTATTACCTTATTACCTTCTTTTTCTCTTTGAAAATTAATTTCAATTCAATCCTTTCTTGGATTTGGCCCTAACTCTAGTCTAATCTAACCCTTTTGGGCTTAGCTCTCTTGATTCAATCTTAATCATTCATGATTTCTATATCTCCCTCAAGAGATCTAAGCCATTGGCTTCTCCTTAATCCTAACCATTGATGGCTTTTGGATAGAAATCTTGATCTTGTGCCATGTGGCAACCCTCCCATGGGTTTGAATACCATTGGCTCTTGCCATGGTTTTGGATAACCACCCCTATATAAAGGGATTTTCCTAAAGAGAGAAGTCTCTTTTTTCATTTCTCTTCTCTTCTTTCTCTCCTTCTACCCTAAGCTCTAAGAGCTTGAAAGGTTAAGCCTTTAACTTCCTTGCTTGTTAACTCCGCCGGAGTTTTGCTGCCTTTAACTCGTCGGACTTCACAAGTGAGTGTTTCTACTTGCCTTGGACGAGTCCCTTGCTTGCTTGTTGAAACTTGGTGGTTATCACTTGTTTGTACATGAATAACTTGGATTTGATTACTTGATCACTTGGGTCTTTGCTTGCTTATTGATCCCTAATGGGTTGTTCTCCATCCATTTTGGATTTTCAATTTTCAGGTTCGCATAGCCTCGTCGTGCCCGAGCTCCCCGGCGCTCGTGCTCAGACCTGGCACAACCGCGAACGCTCGTGCCCAGGCGGTACTACTCCGCGCGGGCGTGCCCGAGCGCAGGGCTGCTGCGCGCAGGCGTGCCCAGGTGTGGGATGTCGTGCGCGCCCAGACACGGGTCCCCATGCACGCCCATGGACACAAGTCCCCCCTGCGGATCTCACTAGCCTCGTCAACGCGAGGATCTCGTTCTACCCACATGCTGGCTTAGCTAAGCGTGAGCTTCGCTGCACCCTAGTGCCTAGCACTTAGCGTCGTGTTACGCGTTAGCTACATCACGTGAGCGTCGCCAAGTGTGAGCTTCGTTTAGCGATAGTTTCGCCGTACCCTAGTGTCTAGCACCTAGTGTTGTATTATGGGATTGGTTCGCCTAAACCTAGCTTCACATGTGGGTAGTCTCGTTAATACTTAGCGCTCTAGCTTCGCCCCAGCTTAACCCCGCCTAGCTTGATTTCTAATCTATTCTTATATAGTATCTTGATACAGCTCGTGTTTTTTGTTACTCTTGAACTTGTACCTCGGTATTGCATCTCTGGACCTCCTTGTACTCTCTGATCTTGTCTCTGAGCACCATATGTATTACCTGTTATATTGAGACTCATGATTGTCACATTACGGGGACATAACTAATAACTTGTTGGTTACCCAGCCAACTGGTACTCCTGTTTCCAATTGTTACTCCTGTTCCATGATCTTGTTAATCCTCTATGATTAGATTATCATGTATCTTAATATAATAATATTATAATTAGAAAACTTACATCAGGATGGGGAAACTGATGGGTACTGATATAATTTTCGTGTTTATGGTGGCCATAACGTGTCGCGCGGCCACAAATTTGGGGTCTCCTGGCGGCCATCAGATATCCCGTGTGGTGTACTGGCACCCCTACTCTCCAGTATTTCTGTCCAGGCATGCTATGAGCCCCGAGCCTATTTCCAGGGTGCATCGATGCCTTACTCTTGTTCGGGCAGGTCCCGGTTCCTAGCGGAACGTTCTAACTCAGTACCGGATACTCTTGGGTCATTGTCTCGGGCATGTACGGGACCATTCTAAACATGGTTTGTCAAGCCCCATAACTTCTAATAACTTACTCTCTGATCTGTATGTGGAGACATGTGGAATGTGACGCATACCAAGGCATACAAATTAGACAAGTCCTGCAATAAATAACTTGCTTTCTCTTGTTTTGCGCATCTTACATTATATTTACTTCTTTGCTTGTTGTGATTATATTTATTCTATTGTTTGAACATATATATTGCATAATTGTTACTTTATTCCTACATTTATTTCGTAATAGTTCCTACAACTCACTTATCTTTATGTCTAAATTCATGCAGGGTATGATAAAGAGAAGATAGGCACAAATTCAATCAATTCAATCTAAAAATTCAAATCAACAGGGATCGATTCAAATCTAAAGATTCATAAAATAATCTTATCTGAAGACTGGGATATCAGATGAGACAATATCATCAAAATTTAAAGAAAAAATGGATTAGAGGAAGACCTTATCGGTTTTGCTGAGGATAAAAGGATATATCGTGAAATTTAGAATAGGATCTTAAATTTTGAGAGGATTAAAAGATAAAAGACAATCAGTGGACTACACACTCCCAGATCCTATCCCCACGGCCAGGATTTTGTCGCAAAAACGTGACAAAAGCCACATTTTCGTGGCTGGCTTTTTGAATCAGGGGGAGCGTTTGCTCTCCCTATCTCTTTACTTTATCCCTTATCTCCTTCTTCCTATAAATACCTGTATCTTTAGAAGGCAGGGGGATGAACTTCAGAAAAGAGAGCTTTAGTTTACTTTAGTCTAGATTTTTATTTTTTTAATGTAATTTTTATTTTATTTTAAGTTAGAGAGAGTTACATCGGAGAAGAAGAAGAATTGTAATTAGAGTGACACTGATGTAATACTTTTTCAAGAGAGATTGTATTAAAGTGATATCAATAGAGTTTTCTACTTTTCTTTATCGTACTCGATCTAGCCAAGCACCACGATTAAGTTACTCTTCTATTTGCTTTACTTTACTTCACGCTGAGATAAGTCTTTATTATGATTCAACGATAGAAATAAGTACTCTTTTGGTATTTCTTTCCATCCATTAGTTTAGAATAATACTTTTCCTTTTTATCGCTTTTTCTTTTTTGCTTTCTTTTGTAATTAAAGCAACAACACAACTCTTCTTCTACCATCTTCTTTAACTTAACTTAACATTTTAATTTTCTTTTCATAAACTGAGAAGATAAATATTAACTTATTTTGGTAAATTAAAAAAGAAACTTACTTAATTGCTTCTATCACAGTTTCTCCCTGTGGATCATGACCTGTTAGCCCTAGGCTACACAGTAGCATGAGGACCTACCCATATTTCTAAACTCCGCATTTTTCTGTGTAGGTTTGGCTCGATCATAATTTTGACGCTGTGGCCGGGGAGGGGCGGTAAATTTTCCTTTTTTTTATTTACTTTAAATGAGTTAAACTTTTTTTCATCTATTTTGGTGTGCGGGGCCTAATTTCAAGAAAAAGAAGGAAGCAGAACACATATAAGTGGCTTTGAACTCTACTGTAAAAAGCAGAGCCCAGAAGCCCTCTGCTTTGCCGCGAAAACGCGCGTTTTCGCGGCAAACAGAGTTGATTACTGACTCTGTTTGCTTGCAGGTTGCATGAATTGGAAATTTTAGTCTTCTGTAGTAATTAGTTTTCTTATTTAACCTACTCTGCACATGTTTCTAACCCAATAGTAACTTGATTGTTTGTAAATGATAAAAAAATATTTAGACATTGTATCTAGGTATTGTCTATTTCGTTACATTTATATTACTGTTGAAGAGTGCTGGAGAAAAAAGTACGTCAACATTGCATATAACTTGAAACACACTTGTATGTTATATTGCTTCGGTGTTATTTTTTCTATATCATTGCACACAAGCACTAAAACGATCTAAAGCTTGTCCTATAAACAAGATAAGGTGGGAAAATCATTACCCTTGCTTAGCCCACAAATAATCTTCTCACTCACTAACCTAATCCTAATTTAAAATTGATGTAGATATTGGCCTTAGGGACATTTCAGATTCAAATAGGGATTGACCTAGGGGAAGTTGTTAGAAGCTTACTCTTGCCAAATCGGTGTCAAAGGTTGGGGATTGAGGGGCGAAACCCCGAAGGCATAAGTTTGGCATAATTAGGCCCGTTTCTTAGGCACGGATACCTCCCACTGGTCTTACACCTACCTGGCCAATTAACTTGTGGTCAGGTTTTGCAATATACCTCTTGTGGATAATCAACAGTTAGGAGTCGTTCAGGTCTAAGGTCTACCCTAACATAGGCTAGATTTTTTTTGTTTTCTTATTTGTTTATTTGTTTATTTTTGTTTGTTCTTATGAAAATGGATTAAAATTATAACTATTCTGAATATAACTCAAATCCATATTTCACCCCAATCTCTTTCAATTTAGAGATTACCAACCTGGCATTTCATAACTTTAACTAACTAAATATACCAGATTGGTCTTATCTGAATCAATATATGCCCCAATCTCAGTATTATAAACAAGGTTGACATAACCATCATGACCTTTCATCGAGTCAGAGGAGATACAACTCCCTCAAGTCTTACTATCAATAACCTTACCAACAAACAACTTCATATACTCTATACAAAGACCAACCTATATGTAACGCCCCGATCCTAAAGATACGGAGACGTTATGGCGACGTACATACGCAAGGCGGAAAACCCTACGTACGTACGTTAAGCCTCAGTACAATAAATAATCTCCATATATACCTGAGTCCCAGCATGAAATAAGTACAAAAATACCTGCAGAAGAGGTGAGCGATCATAACGGATATGAAAAAGATGGACAAATAATATAACAGAAATAAATCACTAAGATACCTATGGATAGTCCCAATGAGGAATCTCCCATGTGACTCCAAAGCACTCTCTGAAGCTACGGTAACTCGGATCTCCAATCTGGGCATGCAAACTCAGGGTCGTCAGAAAGCGACCTAGTGAGTGGTAAAATGAAGGAGGCAGTAATAGATACAATAGTACTACAAGCACGATAATAATATATAGTACATGAGGTTGGACTAGTGATACCATATAATAAGGATATATAAACAGTAGAAATAGATAAACATGAGGGCAGTGCAAATATATAAACATGTCATCTTTTAATACCATCACTACCTAGCCGGTTATCATCGGGTCATGTCTATAGTCGTGTCCAGTTTATCGAATAAATGGTGACGTGATAGACGTGTACAGGCAGATGGGCCTATGCAATGTAATCACTATACGGTGTGGTGTATATACAGTAATGATGTCTGCTATACAGAAAGCATAATATATGCAATGCAGAACATGCGTCGTATGCCATCACAGAAAGTATAACATACGCCAGGTAAAGTAACAAGTATACAGGTAACAGGATATCGGATAAAGTAGCATGAATAATAACAAGATAGCATATATGTACCAGGCATGTCATGTGATTTATACAATAGTAGCAATCAGTACCACCTGGTATTACAATCACTCTCTTCCAGTGTCCCATACCACTGGCAGTTCATACTGGAGCCCGCACTCCAGTCGAACCCATCCGGACATGGCCTACGGGTACCATCATTCAAACGAGAGAGTGATCAAATAACAAGTGTTCCCGACGTCACTATTGTGTGTACTGTTTTATTATGTTAATTGAAAACCCATGGTCGAGGAGTTCTTATCGGGTGGGTGTATCCCTACATACCCGGGACAATGGCCTTATCAGATCCCTGGCTGCTGAGACCAGGGCCAGCCCGCTAGAGCTGTAACATGTAACGGGAATCTCAATGAGCTAAAATAATAACGGGATGCTCATGAGTAACAGATGGTAGCCAACACTACCCCGTCCCCTGCAGTGGGACGAACAATGGATCCAGACATCCACCCGATATGATCTAATTAACCGTCAAGACTCCCCCATGCCCAAGTTATCATTATTATCTGATATGTCAAGTATACAATGTCACAAGAACAAATACATGATACAGGTAACATGATAACTGGACCTGAGCTCTGTTGATAGTATAGAACAATATAACGGGAACAATATCACTGGAACAATATAACGGGAACAATAGATGTGGAATTCCACATATCGCATATCAACAGCTCTCAAATCCAGTAACGAGAATATCCATATCAGCAACATGAAACAATCATATAACATGAATACCGTAACGTGGAACAATCATACATGTAACATGGACGGGGATCCATATGACAAGAATAGAGAACCCTACATGCATGTGTAGCAGTAATCAGTAGAACAATACTATGGCCTGCGGTACTCCGTGCATTGGTATGCGGTAGTCAGTGCATTGGTATATCCGTGCACTCGTGGAACAGCTACGTGTAACAATAAGCCGTGTAAGACATCGGTATATCACTAACATGTCATAACAGTGGTCCGTGTATAATGTACTAGCATGTCCGGTGAATAATTAATTATTACCGTCTTTCTTCATAATCAAGATAGTCCAATCAATGTTACTAAACAATGTAAAAGATATTGTATAAAATAAAAACACTCACAAACTAGCCATAGGATGGTAGCTCTCTTTCCCACGATCGCAACGGATCCAGAATCGTCCAAATCGGAGTACGGATGCTCCCGATATCGCCCGACTACTAAATCATAACAAATAGGGTTAAATATGTAAATAAAATATTAAATGCAAATACTGAATTGTACAAGGGGGTTTTCTATAAATGTACCTTTATTGGGTTTGAATGCGGGTTTGGGCTCATAACGGGTCGGGTTTAGATCCAATACCCGATCCCGTTAACTTAAGTCAAATGGTTTGACGGGTAAACGGGTTAATGGGTTTTCAAATGGGCTATTGGGTTTACCTCTAAACCCAATAAGGTTATTGGGTTCGGGTTCCACCCGAACCCAATAACAGATCTGCAGCAGCAGCAGCTCTTGCTGCTACTGCGCGGGTAAGCCGGCCAGCAAGGCTGGCCGGCGGTGGCGGGGGCCCGCCGGGGCGATCCCGGCCGCCGGCGGGCGGCGGCGGGTCAGGCCGGCCGCCGTCCATCACTAGGGAAGAGAAAAGAGAAGAGATGGGGGGAGAGGAAAACAGTGAAGTGCAAAGAAAAGAGAAGAAGAAGAAAAAGGAGAAGAAGGAGAGGGAGGAGGCGGCGCGGCCGGGGGCCGCGGCGGCGGTGGCGCCGGCCGCGCTTGGCCGGGCCGCGGGCAACAGTCGACCCCTCCCTATTGGTGGTTGCAGAGAGAGGGAGGGAGAGGGATACAGTGAGAGAAAAGGAAGGGAGGAAGAAAGAGTGTTAGAGAGAGAAGAGAGAGAAATTAGAGAGAGAAGAGAGAGGAGGTTTTGCTAATTAGAGAGAGAATTTGGGAGAGAGAGAGGATTTTAAAAGGGGGAAAGGCGGTGGCTAATGGCGGTGGGGGGGATTCTCTGAAAAAAGCCAGAGAAGAGAAGAGAAAGGAAAAGAAAAGAAAGAAAGGAATTTCAAAATCATAATTTAATAATATTTTAATATGGTCAAAAATTGACTAACTCCGAATGATGCCCAAAAATTGCAAAAAATAGAGAATATTATCCTGAGACGTAATATGAAAACAGTTTGCAGAAACTCAATCCGATTTGCAAACTAAAAATCCCGGAAGCTGTCGCCGGTACCGGCGACACCGCTTTGGCCGGATTTTCGATAAAATCAGAAAAATCCCCAAAAATACCCGAACGTAGATAACATGATTCTAAGATGCATGGTGAAAGAGGATTCTCAAATTCTAGTCCGTTTGTGAAATAAAAATCATAAAGCCTATTATCGGTATCGGTCGACACCGACTACGGAGATTTTCCAAAATAATTCAGGAAAATTCCAGAAAAATCCTGAAAAATCTCAAATATTAGAAAATAATTTTTGAAACTGAAATCAGCTCAATCGGACTACCACGAAGGTCAAATCAATTTTGTACGTCGTATCGCATACGGATACTGTGATACGTACACCGGGGAGTAGGGGGTTACATTTACTGAAATCAGCTCAATCGGATTACCACGGAGGTCAAATCAATTTTGTACGTCGTATCGCATACGGATACTGTGATACGTACACCGGGGAGTAGGGGGTTACATTTCTCCCCACCTTACAAAAATTGCGTCCTCGCAATGTTCATTCAGGTGTGAGAACAATATTGCTAACCCCAAAGCCTAAAGGTTACGGGTCCACGACACTTCCGCTGCGCACTCTGAGATATCTAAGGACTCAAGGTGGATAATTAGTGTAGTGAACTACAACGAATAGAGTGAAAGCAATAGGATGAAGAGAAAGGAAGAAGGAAATCAGATAGTCGGGAATAAAACAGAGTCAAGGAATGAATGGGCAAGAACATGGTATTCTTGTACTTGTCGCTGGAATTCCAAATACAGATACAGACAAGTTTGAATCTGAATCTGCTTGTACTGTTGGTAAGAGCCGAGTATTGACCCAGGTGGTTACCCACACCAGGTGTGAACCTAGGCTCTGATACTATAGAAGAAAAATCTTCTTTAGAAAAGAGTTTCGAAGCTTTTCTTGAGTCCACACGAAAAGTGCAAATTCAATTGGACTCAATTCTCCCAAATAATTCTCAAATCCAAGATCCCTACTCTAATTTTCAGGTACTACCATGATAGTTCGTTGAATCTGCATATTTATTATCACATTCTCATACTTATTATATAATAAACTTTGTTTTTAATTCTATTTATTGTCTAATTTATATGCAGTCCCATTACTAAAGGAGAGGGAAGAGAAACAAGCCCAAAGCCTATCAAAATTCTGATTTAACTCAGAATTAATTCGAATTAAAAAATTAGGGTAGATTAGGGCAAATCAGAGAAGATAAAATCGGTTGAAAATCAGTTAAAATAAATCTCTACAAATCAATTGGTTAAAGCCGAAAATCAAAGGAGATTTCGTTAAATCCAGGACCCAAATCTGCAAATCTGGCAAGAGATAATATCATATCGCTGAAGCAGAACGTACCACCCTTCGGGTGTGGTCACCTGGCTATATCCTCGCTGCGGAAATGCGGCCAAAGCCGTATTTTCGAGACTTGGTTAGGGTTGTTTGGGGAGCGTCTGCCCCCCTATCTTCGTACGCTCTCCCTTACTTGATTTTTGCCTATAAATACTAGGTGTTCAGGGACTATAGGGAACAATCAAGCATAGATAGATTTTAGACCAATTTTTCATTCTTTTAGTGTAGGTTTTTATTTTCATTTTATGTAATTTTTATTTCTTTGTAAGCATAGGTTAGATTGAGATTTATGTAAGTGAGAGAGAGAGACTTATGTTGAGAGTGACACTGATGTAGCCTCCTCCTTTTTTTCATCATTTCTACAAGCAATCAAGAGTAACATATTTATGCTCTTCTTTATTTATATGTTCTTATTCATCTTTCTACCTTTTCTCTTTTGGTTTTGATGAATATCCAAGTGAATCTAGAAGCATCAGTATAGCCATGTTTTTGTGAGTGCCACCGATATTTCATGATGATGTTCTCCTCCTCAAGATTCTGTATCATTTCATTCTTATTCGTCTTGATGATGTAATGCGAATGGGACTGAGCTTGATCTTATGGGTTATGCATTGATCGTCTCCAAAGCAAGGTAAAACATGCAAGGGTCCCAGGTAAGTCATCAACCAGAGGAGGTAAGTATTTCTTTTAGCTTTTCTTTCTTTTCTTTTAACTTTTAGTTTAGATCACCAACACCACAATCTCCCAACTCTTTTATCACTCATTTCAATTTCTTTGTATATATCTATTTTCTATTTTCTCCATCTTCTCAATCTATCACTTTCTTTTTTAACTGTAACTTATTTTTCCTTTTCTTTTAAAGAACTAAAAAAAGATATTTAACCATTGATTGTAACTTAAAAGAGAACTTGCTAAAAAAAGCTTCCATCGCTAGTCCCTTCATGTGGATCACGACCCGCATAGCCACTTGCTATTGCGGTAGTATTGAGCACCTTACACTCTTTATTCTTAAGTTCTAAAATTCTGTATTCTTATGTGCAAGTAAAACCTCAATTAAATTTTGACGCCGTTGCCGGGGACGGACGGTAAGTAATTCTCTTTTTAAGTTTACATTTTTGTTAACTCTCTTCTTTGTTCTTGGTGTGTAGTGATATATATGAAGAAAACTTGTACTGCAGTAGACATATAAGTGGCCCTGGATCTGCTCAAGAAAGTAGAGCCCAGAAACCCTCAGATTTCTACATTCCAGTGGCAATTCTGAGTGAACTACTAACCTGTACTTTTGCATGTTGGCTGAATTGTAAAGCTAAATTTCTACAACTATTTATTTTCTTGATTAATTCACTGTATATTCTTTCTAACCTCAACTGTAAATTGATGTTTATTAAATGCTAAAAATGATTTAGACTTTGCATTTAGGCACGTGTCTAATTCGTTTACATTTTACATTACTATTGAAGAGTGCTGGATAAAGGTACGTGCGCATAGCATGCAGTATAGGAACACTTTTGAATTGTTTACATTGCTTAAGTGTTGCTTTTTCATGTACACATTGCACTAAATTGATTTAAGGTCTTATCCTATAAACAAGATAAGGTGGGGGGAAGTCGTTACCCTCCCTTAGCCCACAAACAATCTTCTCACTCACTAACCAAGCCTAACTAAAACTGAGTAGACATTGGCCCTAGGGACATCTCGGACTCATATAGGAGACTGACCTAAGGGGAAAGTTGATTATGTAAATCACCTAGAGGGGGGGTGAATAGGTGATCATGCTAATCTAGAAACTAAATGCGGAAGCTAAAACAAATTTGCACAAACACTTAATACAACCAACGAGTGTGTAGCCGAATTCCCCGTGAAGGGCTCTGAACTAACTCCTCTTGATTCCCCTAGATAAGGGTTGAGGTGCTATATGAAGCTCTCGTGGTTAAGTATAAGTGAGGCACACACAAACAAACCAAGCATATAATATGAATAGGCAATATGAATATATGCAAGGCACAAATGCAAGCAAATAAGATATGGCAATATGAATGATGCAATGCACAAATGTAAAGAGAGAGTTGAGAGTCAATGGATCAAACGCAAAGACAAAGATGTGTTTCGAGGTTCGAGCCCCTAGCTCTACGTCCCCGCCTTCACCGAGAAGGATTTCTAATCCACTAGGAGTACTGAACTCCTCTCTCAACCAATACAATGCCACCGAGGCAATACAACCACAATCCACCTCTACCGAAGAGGGATAGGCCCGTAGCCAAAACAACCACAAATCACCTCTACCGAAGAGGGATACAAAAACCAAACTCCACCTCTCACTAGAGGGAGCAAACCAACAATCTCAACCTCTACCAAAGAGGGAGCAAACCACAGCCCAAATCAACCTCTACGAAAGAGGGATACAACAAATGAAGGGGTTTACAACTTGGAGGCTACAACAACCTCAAACAATTTCTTTTCCCACAAACAAAAGATCCTAAATAGATAGGATAGGAGATATAGCTTAAGTGTGGAAAATAAGTGTTTTGATCAAAGAAAATCTCTTGGGAAAAATACCAAATAGATAAAGAATTTTAGATCAAGAATTAATTCCCAAAAACCTATTTTCTTTGAAATAAACAAAACACTTTAAAACAAATAAGATGGATCTTTTGAGCTTTTAAACACTTTGAAAACTTGTTTAAAAAACCAGAGAATAGAGAAATTTTTCTTGTAAAAAATCTTGGCCAAAATCCTGAAGGAATGGGGTTTATATAGGCCAAACCCTACAACTGGTCGTTGACTGTATTTTTCAGCCAGCACGGCTGGCGGTCGACCGCCAACGGTCATAAATATGACCGTTGGGAGCCAGCGGTTGACCGAAAATTTTTAGAGAGCAAAGCTCTCTGGCCGGTCGACTGTAACGGTCGACCGCCCAAGTGCCTGGCCAAACGTTCACAGGTCTGTGCACGTCGGTCGACGACCGTCAGAGCCTGGTAGGCTGGGTCTGGGTCAGAAAACTGAGTTAAAAATTTATAAAAATAGTTTTATCATTTTTCATTGATATATAAACATGTGATAAAAATTTCATCACAAATATCAAACATTTTGAATCATTTTTGTATCTTACAATATTGTCAAAAACCAAAACTTGTATTTTTCCAAACTTAGATTTTTCAATAGGAAATCTGATTTTTCCTAAAACTCATAGAAATACAAAAACATGATATTTGAACATTATTAGGCATGTTGCATTTGGACATAGGTCCAATATACAAGAAACAAATATATATCATAGTTTTTGTCTTTAATTCCAAAATAATATTTTGTTAAAAATACCAAAACATAAAACACATGAATAGATATGTCAAACTAAGTTTGTATAAGTCATGAAGCATGTATGTATATAGAATACATCTAATATATATAAAAACAAAGTAAACTTGTTTTGATCTAACTATTCATGAAAACCAATATCAAAACATAAAACGTGTGTGTATTGTGAACTTGAGCATATCAACTATCTAATCTTTACACATGGATCTAAAACACAAACTAAACTATGATACCTAAGTCTTCTTGATGATCTTCCATCTTCAAGTCGACCCGATCCAAAACGTGATCCACGAGCGAGACTCCAACGAGTGCAATGTATGATCTTGATGCTCGGGCTCTGGAATCACCATGTGAAGGCTTCAAAACTCATCTTGTTGAAGCAATCACCAACTAATATCTTGCTTAATGATCTGAAACTAAACATCACAAGATTATTAGTAAACATAACTACATGAGTTAATCATCATCAAAACTAGAGTGGAAGGCCTCTGGGCCAACAATCTCCCCCTTTTTGATGATGACAAAACTCATGGAGTTATATATGCATGGATTAAAGTTAAGCTTCAAAGAAGCTCCCCCTTAACTCATGCAACACAATAAACAATAAATATATGCAAGAAATACTAAACATGAATATGCATCAATCATGCATAAAACAAATAAATCTTCAAAACATGCTCTTGATACCAATAAACATAAACACAAACAATACTATCAGTTTTTTTGGATAAACAAAACATGCATACAAAAACAAGCATATAAACCAAATACCTCTCCCCCTTTTTGTCAATCATCAACAAATGGTCAAAGTAAAAACAAATCAATAAATTCTTCTCCCCCTTTTTGTTCGAAACAAAGAATCAACAAAGGGTTAAAAGCAAATAAAACAATGTTCTCCCATTTTTGTCTAAAACAAAATGATGTAAATAAGGGTGACAATCAATTAAGATACCAAATTAAAAATATGTCAAAGTAGTGCATCTTGATACCAATTGAAATGAAACATAAAAACAAACATTGATACCAATTTTAAGAAACAAAAGCATCTTGATATCAATTAAAAAAATCAAATGAACATCTTGATACAAAATGATACCAATTGTAAGAATTTGTCATTAAGAACATATGATACCAAAATAAAAATAATATATATGAGTATACAAAAATGTCAATATTGATACCAATTGAAAAAGTCCAATGATACCAATTAAAACAACAATAATATCAAGTGTATATCTCATAATACCTAGCCTCCCAATCATGTTCAAGTTTAAAATGATTTTCACTATAAAGCATACATGAGCATGATCTCCCATCCAACCACCCTTCGAAGGTAGGGGTTTTCAGAAATAGGTTTGAAAAATATAGTATGCTTGAAAACTTCTACCATAACGAAGAATCCCGCAACTAGTTAAATGGAAAAACTTGTAAACTAGTAGGAATAAAATAAAAATATTTTTCATGAAACTATGTAAATCACATGATCACTAAAACACTCAAAATTCATAAAACTCATATCATACTCATGAAAACACAATCATGAGAAACATTTAAATGAAGTGAGTGTACAAGTGTTATGTGACACAAATAGTCATGAAAATAGACATTCAAGCTCAATATTCCTCAAAACATGAAAATCATCAAAAACTATTTAATCTTCGAGGCATATGTATGTCTAGTATAAACTAAAGTATACATACATATCCAAAACATAACGAGTTCACAAATGTATATGCATTAAGGCACGTGGCTCAAGGATGTATATGTATATTCTATAGTTTAGACAAGATGGACATATACATGAAGTCAAACACAAACACATGAACATGAAAAATATGAATACAAGTCAAATGCATGAATCATCAAAACTAGACTATACTAGCACATCTAATGGGTACAAATAAGCATTCAAGTACAAACATATAAAGATCTATTTGTGGCCCACTCTATGTACAAATATATATCCTAGTTTTAGTGAAAACTAACATTTCAACATATATTCAAATCATGAAGCATAAAAACGAGATATGAATCAACATGAAAAACATAAATATGATCATTATGTATATGCATGTGCATTAGATCTAGGACATACATATTAGTTAAAAACAAAGTGAGAACACATAGATATAGGTTCATATTAAACATGAGTGTCTCAAATAACTAAACATGTATATCACTAATCTAATAAACATGGCATAAGCATAATGAGCAATAAAACATGACATGCTATGAATCAAAGACATGAAAAGCATGCAAATATAAACGGGAGTTAGAGATCGATACCAAAACCGAAGAAGGCACCTCTCTAGTTCTCCAAACCAAGGTGGTCTTCCCACCAAACATCCCTTGAAAGTGATGCATCCATAAAATAATCTTTAGGATCGGAACGCATCCTCCTCAAGGCACCATAACTCTCACGTCATGAGAGAGCCCACACCTACATCAAATACAATAGGGGTGGTCTTTGGTACCCATACTCTTTTGGGTCCATAGGGGTTAGTACCTTTCCTAACCCAAACAAAATTATTTGCTAAATTAGAAACATGTATTCTATCATAGCAAAATTTAGCAAGGTGGCCCTTACGTCCACAATGTGTACAAGTGTACACATGAGCATACAAAGTGTGATGGGTGTGTACGTGAGGAGCATGTGTATGCCGTGATGGGTGTGCATGCATAATAGATGGAATTTGTTTCTTGCGAAACATGGATTCCAAACGTGAATGACTAGAAACACAATAGCTCAAAGTGGAGCCCAAACAATCCATATTCTTCTTTAATAAATTTATATCTTTTTCAATTATAGAAGAAGTGGAGCATGCAATAGGTGATCTAGAAGAAACTATTCTAGCATGGCAAACATGTGCATCCATATTATTTTTCAAAACAATATTTTTCTTAGAAACCAAATCTAATTCTTTAGAAATAGAAATTATTTTGTTTTTCAAAGAATCATTTTCTTTTAAAACAAAGTCAACTTTTGAAGACAATTTTTCATTTTTCTTCAAAATTATTTCACAATCAGTTTTAGATTTTAAAACTTCATTTTTTTTAAACAAGGTCTAGTTGAGATTTCAATGAATCCCTCTCATTAGAAACCTCTTCCTTCTCTTGCAAAACCAAGTCAAGTCTAGAAGCAACTCTTTATTTTCATTGTTAACTCCTAGATTTTTCTTTTTCAACAAATTATATTTTTCAATCAATTTTTCACAAACAATGGATAGTTCTTCATTCAAAGCATGGGCATCAATATTCTCATCACATGAAGAACTAGCATCATCAATATCTAATTGAGTTTCCGAGTGTACCTCAAGGGAGTCATTCCCTTGGACCATGAAGCATTGTGAATCGGATTCTCCACTAGATTCCTCCAGTTGGATTGGCAATTGAAGCTTGGAGGTGGAGGTGGTCAACTTGTTCCACACTACAAAAGCGGAATCAAGATTAGAAACAAGCATAAGATAATCTTTTGAAAGCATGCTTCTAATAGCCTCAAGGGCTTGTGCATTGGCCCCTATATGATTGCGGTCACCAAGATAACATCTCTTGGTAGCGGCAAGGAAAACATGCAATCCTAGGGTCTTCAAATACATGGTGAAGGTTCACCTAGGGGAGGGTGAATAGGTGATGGCTAATCTAAAGGTCACTTAATGCCTAATAATGCAAATAATGCGGAAGCTAAAAACAATTATGACCTAATTAAAACTTTTACACTAAACACTATGTATAACACAAGAGTGTTGCCGAATTCCCCGTGAAGGGCTCTGGACAAACTCCTCTAGATTCCCCTTGAATGGGTTGAGGTGCCGCGTTGGCTCTCTTGGTTGAATACAAGTGTTAGCAACAATCCCAAGCAAGTATATCAATATGAGCACAAGGAATATATCAAGCATATAAAGATAGACAATAAAGCGTGCAAGATATAAAAGAGACAAAGAGAGAGAGAGAGAGAGTGAGCAATCGCAAACACAAGGGTATGTTTCGAGGTTCGAGCACACTTGCTCTACATCCCCGCCTTCGACACACGAAGGATTTCCACTATGCAAGATCCCAATGGATCTCTCCTCGGTGCCGCAACACCTACAAGCCCTCGGACTCCCTAGTCCCGTACACACCGCAAGCTCACTAGCTCGCCGAGGCCGCACCTCAAACCACCGAGTCCGCAACCGAACTCAAAACAACGCGGACACACACGTCCGCCTCCTCAAAGGAACAAATGAAGTCTTTGGTGATCACAACATTTTGATCACCTAAAAACAATCTCACAACAACACACCTATAGGATGAATAATCAATGGATAGCTCAAGTGTGGTGTGAGAAAAACAAGGATGAGAGTGGTGGAGGAAAACTCAAAGAATCACTTAAAACACTCTTGATAAAATCTTCCCTTTTGATTGGAAGTATTTGCTCTCTATTTTGTGGAGAAAAACTTCTGAAAAGAGTGGGAAAAACTGGCTCTAAAACTATCTCTAAATCTTGGTGAAAACAGTCCACAAACCCCCAAATATATAGGCTGTCAAAAACTAGCCGTTGGGGTTCTGACAGGCCTGCCGGTCGACCGCCCGGTCGACCGCCAACGGTCAAAAATCCGACCGTTGGAGCCTCCGGTCGACCGGCCCGGTCGACCCAGAAGAACAGAGAGCACTGCTCTCAGTTCCGGTCGACCGGCCAGGTCGACCGCCCACAGAACTGCCAGACGTGCACGGTTCTGTGCACGTCGGTCGACCGGCCCGGTCGGCCCGGTCGACCGACCTCTGTGCAATGGGTTAACTTGGAGCACAGTTTTGAGGTCTAAAACGTTCGAATTTGGGAATAAGTATATAGGATGAAGTTGTAGATATTGAAGTCTTCTTTCTAATGCAACTTAAATCAAATCAATATCAATTCATAATTGAAAGTTATCAATAAAATAGTAAAGGTATCAAATCAGAAACTGTAAACTGTTTTTAGAACAAGAACAGACTTCAACCCAATATTGACATTCTTAACATTTAAATCAGAAAATGATTATTGAATATTAAATGTAGCTATGAATGTCATCTTTAAAATGCAATTTAAATCATATTAATTGAATATAAGAATCAAAAGTTATGACTAGAAAACTAAAAGAATGTCGAGCAGATCAGCAGAACAGTCGACCGCCCGGTCGACCGAGAAAACCCGAGAGTTCTAAAATAGTTTTGGTTAAAAACACATGTATATTTGAAACACAAAAAAAAAACCAAAATGGTATTTTTCTAGAACAAAAAATCTTTTATGAAAACACATATAAATCAAGAGTGTGTGTGTGATATGAACTTGAGCAATCCACCAACTACTCTATCCTTTACATTTTTAACTAAAAACAAAACAAAATCTTATACCTAGACACAAGTCTTCATCTTCTTGAAGTCTTCACTTGAAAGCTTCTCATCTTCTTGACTTGGTCCAAGCTCGATCCAAAAGCTCCTTGGATCACACCGTGCTAGCTCCAAATCTTGATATTTTGTCCTTTGTTGAGCTATGCACCTACTAAGATCTTGATAATGAATCTGTCACTAATTAAACACAAGATCATTAGTAAACATAACTTCATGAGTTGATCATCATCAAAACTAGGGTGATAGGCCTTTGGGCCAACACATGGACATCCTAAATTTTCATATGTCAATGTTGGACACATCGAATATGGGAGGTGACAAGCAATCCATGAGTATGTGCAAACAAATATTCGTGCAAATGCAAATGAAAGATTAGCAAACAAGGATCTCACTCCTAGATTGTTAAACCAAGTATCAGGAGCGTAGGCTCTGATACCAATTGTAAATCACCTAGAGGGGGGTGAATAGGTGATAATGCTAATCTAGAAACTAAATGCGGAAGCTAAAACAAATTTGCACAAACACTTAATACAACCAATGAGTGTAGCCGAATTCCCCGTGAAGGGCTCTGAACTAACTCCTCTTGATTCCCCTAGATAAGGGTTGAGGTGCTATATGAAGCTCTCGTGGTTAAGTATAAGCGAGGCACACACAAACAAACCAAGCATATAATATGAATAGGCAATATGAATATATGCAAGGCACAAATGCAAGCAAATAAGATATGGCAATATGAATGATGCAATGCACAAATGTAAAGAGAGAGAGTTGAGAGTCAATGGATCAAACGCAAAGACAAAGATGTGTTTCGAGGTTCGAGCCCCTAACTCTACGTCCCCGCCTTCACCGAGAAGGATTTCTAATCCACTAGGAGTACCAAACTCCTCTCTCAACCAATACAATGCCACCGAGGCAATACAACCACAATCCACCTCTACCGAAGAGGGATAGGCCCGTAGCCAAAACAACCACAAATCACCTCTACCAAAGAGGGATACAAAAACCAAACTCCACCTCTCACTAGAGGGAGCAAACCAATAATCTCAACCTCTACCAAAGAGGGAGCAAACCACAATCCAAATCAACCTCTACCAAAAAGGGATACAACAAATGAAGGGGTTTACAAATTGGAGGCTACAACAACCTCAAACAATTTCTTTTCCCACAAACAAAAGATCCTAAATAGATATGATAGGAGATATAGCTCAAGTGTGGAAAATAAGTGTTTTGATCAAAGAAAATCTCTTGGGAAAAATACCAAATAGATAAAGAATTTTAGATCAAGAAACTAATTCCCAAAAACTATTTTCTTTGAAATAAACAAAACACTTTAAAACAAATAAGATGGATCTTTTGAGCTCTTAAACACTTTGAAAACTTGTTTTAAAATCAGAGAATAGAGAAATTTTCTTGTAAAAAATCTTGGCTAAAATCCGAAAGGAATGGGGTTTATATAGGCCAAACCTTAAAACTAGCCGTTGGCTGTATTTTTCAGCCAGCACGGCTGGCGGTCGACCGCCCGGTCGACCGCCAACGGTCATAAATATAACCGTTGAGAGCCAGCGGTCGACCGAAAATTTCCAGAGAGCTTTGGTCGACCGTAACGGTCGACCGCCCAAGTGCCTGGCCAAACGTGCACAGGTCTGTGCACGTCGGTCGACCGTCTCGGTCGACCGACTCTGGGGTCCGGTCGACCGGCCCGGTCGACCGCCAGAGCCTGGCAGGCTTGGTCTGGGTCAGAAAACTGAGTTAAAAATTATTCTAATAAATCTCATAAATCTTCTAAAAATCTATAAAAAATAGTTTTATCATTTTTCATTGATATATAAATATGTGATAAAAATTTCATCACAAATATCAAACATTTTGAATCATTTTTGTGTCTTACAAATATTGTCAAAAACCAAAACTTGTATTTTTTCAAACTTGGATTTTTCAATAGGAAATCTGATTTTTCCTAAAACTCATAGAAATACAAAAACATGATATTTGAACATTATTAGGCATGTTGCATATGGACATAGGTCCAATATACAAGAAACAAATATATATCATAGTTTTTGTCTTTAATTCCAAAATAATGTTTTGTTAAAAATACCAAAACATAAAACACATGAATAGATATGTCAAACTAAGTTTGTATAAGTCATGAAGCATGTATGTATATAAAATATATCTAATATACATAAAAATAAAGTAAACTTATTTTGATCTAACTATTCATGAAAACCAATATCAAAACATAAAACGTGTGTGTATTGTGAACTTGAGCATATCAACTATCTAATCTTTACACATGGATCTAAAACACAAACTAAACTATGATACCTAAGTCTTCTTGATGATCTTCCATCTTCAAGTCGACCCGATCCAAAACGTGATCCACGAGCGAGACTCCAACGAGTGCAATGTATGATCTTGATGCTCGGGCTCTGGAATCACCATGTGAAGGCTTCAAAACTCATCTTGTTGAAGCAATCACCAACTAATATCTTGCTTAATGATCTGAAACTAAACATCACAAGATTATTAGTAAACATAACTACATGAGTTAATCATCATCAAAACTAGAGTGGAAGGCCTCTGGGCCAACAGATTAGAATTTGACTCTTGCCAAATCGATGTCTAAGGTTGGCGATTGAGGGGCGAAACCCAAAGGTTGGTGGTTTGACATAATTAGGCCTATTGCTTAGGCATAGATATCTCCCACTAATCTTGCCCCTATCTGGCCAATTAACTTGTGGTCAGATTCGGCAATATACCCCCATGTGGACAGTCTGACCAGTTAGAAGTCGTCTAGGTTTAAGGTTTACCCTAACTTAGGTTAGATTTTTTTTCTTTTTCTTTATTTATTTGTTTGTTTTTCTTTATTTGATTTTGACATTTCTTCTGTGATATGGCTTATAACAATAATTTTTTCAACTTTAATGGCAATTCATATTACACCCTAACCTCTTTTTCAGATGTTACCAATCTGGTATATCATAACTTTAACTAACCTAGTGTGCCGGATTGGTCTTATCTGAATCAATACATGCCCCAGTCCCAATACTATGAACAAGACTGGAATAATCATTACTACTCTTCTCAGAGTCAATGGGGATAAAACTCCCCGAGTCATATTGTCAACCACCCTACTAACATCCAGCTTCATATACTTCTTCTCCTGAACAACCATTAGAAGAATCAATTGACTGAGAAAAGAGGATGGAAGCCTTAGATAAGCTTGAGTGACAAATTCAAATTTTAAAAGACTCAAAATTCTGTCAAAATTTTCAAGTCACATATTCTTACTCTATTTTTCAAGAAGAACATGTCGACTTAGAAAAGAGCATGGGATCTATGATTCAGCTCCAAAATGATCCACTTGATATGATAGAAGTAAGACTTAGTAGACTGGAAAACATGCGTAGGAATAAGAAAACTCTCCCTATCCAATCTTTGACTTTTCTCGACACTTCTATCCATATTGATGAAAACCAAGAATCATGGTGTCTTAAAGACTTTGACCAAGATTCAATTTCACCACAAAATCTTGAACTTGACTAATATCAACCCATTGATGAATTGGCAAGTTTTTGTTTTAGTAAGATTGAACTTGATTATGAATGCGAACCTGATCCCCAACTTTGTGATTCAGTTTCGATCTTCGAATCTATATTGACTCCGATATTCTTACTCAATTTGGATCAAATTTTCAAGCTAACATTTATTCCTGTACCCATAGATCTAGAAATGGAATCATCAATTTTGGATAGTCACATTCCATTAATGAGAAAAGAATATGAATTTCAATTCTTGGACTTGGACTCAACTTTTAAACCAAAACTGACTCTCGAACCCAAAGTTAATTTTCCCGAGTTAGTATTGGTTCTTGAACCTATCATTCTTGAGTCCAAGTCAACAATCCACCAAGTTACATTCTTTTGTTGATCATAGGTATAGACCATGATGACCCCGTGATGATTTTTCAAGATTGGTCATGTAAAGGGAGTAAGTTTCACGATAGGATCTTTCATGATCCTATTTATATTAGGTACTATGAAAATGTAAATAAAAAAGATGTCAATAAAGGTGGGTTCCGTGAACCACCACATTATCTTGATTGAGTAGCAACGCTTGACCTAATCCGACCACCACCGGAAGCACCACCATAAGCTAATATTTTCCTTCCCTTTCTTCTTTTTCATGCATCTATGCATTAATTCATACATTGAGGACAATGCATGAGATAGGTGTGAGGAGGGTTCTAACATAACTGAGGTTTTTCTTTTATTATTAAAAAAATATTAACATTTTCTTTACTTTTAAATTTTTTTTGAAAATAGAAACAATATTTTGACACATTTTTTGTAAAAAATTAAGTCAATTTTAAGGAATATGATAATCATAATTAGGATTTCTTATACTTGGTGAAAATAAGATTATTGTTTGATTTTTAAGGTTAGGAAGAAAAATTAGAAAAGTAATTTAGTCTTGATTTTTACCTTGATGATATATGCATGGTTTATACACTTACACACTTAGAGTTCAAAAACAAAGATTCTTATGCCTTATTAAAAAATAAAAAAATAAAAATAAAAATCCTCTGATTAAGCTGGGTATTTGTGCCTCATAAAGCATATGTATTCACGCCTAAAAGCGGTTCATATAATAAAATTCTTAGTTTTATGCCCTTGTTTGCTCGAGTTTTTAAGTCCTTGGGGTGTTTTCTCACCCGGTGACCTAAGACCATTTGGTTTGAGAGTCACCAATTAAAGTCTCGTTACATAGGCAGATTAGAAAGCCTAATAGAACTAAGGGATAATATCACCTAAAATTTAAATAAAAAGAAAAAAAAGAAAAAATAATATATAATAAGGCATAAGAGTTAGAGTTAAAGTACCCCGAGTCAAAATTTTACGGTCACAAAGGTGCATATAACTTAGGGTAAAATAATAGATTAGATGAGAAATACAGTTTGACCCATGCCTTGATTGATAACAAGTTTTCGAATAAAGACTAAGCTTAAGAATGAAAATTTTGATTTTCTTATAACTTATAGATTACTTAATTCTTACAATAAATCTTCAAATATTTTTCTCTTTCAAATATATTTTCAAAATATTAACACTTTGTTTCTTTTTCTTTATGGATTTTATATGTGTGATCCATTGAAAACCTTCACGAGATAAAACTCATCTTCTAGGGAGAATCTAGAGGTTTTAACGGCTTGTTGTACACGCTCAGTGCAATCGCGTGACCTACGAAAGTGGTCTAATAATCTTTGGTTTAGTTTTGTTATTTTGCTCGAGGATGAGCAAAAGATAGGTATGGGGTGTGATCGGTCGCTGAATCTACATATTTATTGTCACATTCCCATACTTATTATATAATAAACTCTGTTTTTAATCCTATTTATTGTCTAATTTATATGTAGACCCATTACTAAAGGAGAGGGAAAAGAAACGAGCCTAAAAGCCCATCAAAATTCTGATTTAATTCAGAATTAATTCATATCAGAAAATCAGGGCATAACCAGTTAAAACAAATCTCTATAAATCAATTGGGTAAAGCCAAAAATCAAAGGAGGTTTCGTCAAATCCAGGACCTAAAATTGCAAATTCGGCAAGAGATAATATCATATCATGCAACTAGGGGTACCACCCCCGGGTGTGGCCACCTGTCCACACCCTGGCCGCTCCATATTTTCGTGGCTTGGTTAGGGTTGTTGGGGGAGCGTTTGCTCCCCTATCTTCGTACGCTCTCCCTTACTTGTTTTTACTTATAAATACTGGGTTTCAGAGACTACAGGGAATGATCAAGCAGAGATAGATTTTAGGTCAGTTTTTCATTCTTTTTAGTGTAGGCTTGCCAGTTTTTTATTCTTTTTAGTGTAGCCTTTTATTTTTATTTTATGTAATTTTTATTTCTTTGTAAGCATAGGTTAGACTGAGATTCATGTAAGTAAGAGAGACTTATGTTGAGAGTGCCACCGATGTAACCTCCTCCTTTCTTTTATCGTTTCTATAAGCAATCAAAGGTAACATATTTATGCTCTTCTTTGTTTATATGTTCTTATTCATCTTTCTACTTTTCCTTTTTTGGTTTTGATGAATATCCAAGTGAATCTAGAAGCATCAGTATAGCCATGTTTGTGCGAGTGCCATCGATATTTCATGATGATGGTGTTCTCATTCTTGTTCATCTTGATAATGTAATGCAAATGGGGACTGAGCTCGATCTTATGGGTTATGTGTTGATTGCCTCCGAAGCAAGGTAAAACATGCAAGGTTTCAAGTAATTCATCAACCATAGGAAGTAAGTATTTCTTTTAGTTTTTCTTTCTTTTCTTTTAACTTTTAGTTTAGATCACCAACACCACAATCTCCCAACTCTTTTATCACTTTTTTCAATTTCTTTGCATATATCCATTTTCTATTTTCTCCACCTTCTTAATCTACCACTTTCTTTTTTAACTGTAACTTATTTTCCTTTTTTAAAGAGCTAAAAGAAGATATTTAACCATTGATTGTAACTTAAAAGAGAACTTGCTAAAAAAACTTTCATCACTAATCTTTTCTTATGGATCACGACCAGCATAGCCACTTGTTGCGTACCACAATAAGAAGAACTTGTTGACTTTGAAGAGAGTATAAAATCCATGGTTCAAAGTGAGAATTCCTTTACCCAGTCCATCGGTATGATAAAAGCAAGACTTAGACGATTGGAAAACATGCATAGAAATGAGAAAATTCTCTCTACCCAATCCTTGACTATTCCTAATACTTCTAGCCAAATTGATGGAAATCAAGAATCATGATATCTTGAAGACTATGACTAAGATTCAATTTCACTACAAAACTTTGAACTTGACCAATATCAAATCATTGACAAATTGGCAAGTTTTCATTTCAATGAGATTGAACTTGAAGATGAATGTGACACCAATTCTCAATATTGTGATTCAGTTTCACTTTTTGAATCTATGCTGACTCCAGTATCCTTATCAGATTTGGTCTCAATTCTGAAACCAACACTGATTCTTATCCCTATAGAGCTTGAACATAAATCATCATCTATTTTGGATAGTCACATTCCATTGTTTGAAAATGAATGTGAACTTCAATTCTATGATTTGGACCAAACTTATGAACCAACTCTGACTCTCGTACCTAAACTTGATTTGAGTTTTATTCCCGAGTCAATGTCGGTTCATATTCCTTTCATTGTTGAGCCTAAATCATCCATTCTACAAAATCATATTCTATTGTTGAACCAAGGTTCAGATCAATATGACTCCGTGATGATATCCTAAGATTGGTCATATAACTGAAAAAATTTCATGCTAGGATATTGCATGACCCTATTCATATTGGGGAGTATAAAAATATTAATAGAAAAGAGTCCGTGAAAGGTGGGTTTCATAAAAATCTACAATATCTAGATTGGACAGAAACATTGGCCCAATGAGACCACCACCAAAACCACCACCTTGAGGTGACAATTTTTCTTCTCTTTTACCTTTTTCATATATTATTGCATTTCATTCATACATTGAAGACAATGCATGAGTTGGTGTAGGGGAGGGTTTTACTAACATACTAACTTAGGTTTTACTAACACACACACACACACACAATCCTTTATTTAAAACTCTTTGAAAACGAAAATGATACTTTGACTTTTTTTGTAAAAAATTAAGTTAATTTAAAAAAAATAAGAGGATCATAATTAGGATTTCTTATACTTGGTCAAAATAAAATTATTTCTTTGATTTTGAGGTTAGAAAGAAAGATTGAAAAAGTAATTTAGTTTTAATTTTTACCTTGATGAAATATGCATACTTTATACACTTAAACGCTTAGGGTTCTAAAACAAAGAATCTTATACCTTATAATACACACACACACTACATAAAAAAATCTCTGATTAAGCTGTGTATTTGTGTCTCATAAAGCATAAGTATTCACACCTAAAAGTGGTTCATATAAATAAAAATCTTTAGTTTTGTTATCTTATTTACTCGAGTCCCAAGTCCTTGGGGTGTTTTCTCATCTGGTGCCCTAAAACCGTCCGGCTTGGGAGTCACTGACTGAGACTTGTTACATGGGTGAATTAGAAAGCCTAATAGAGCTAAGAAATATTATCGTCATAAATGTAAAAAAAAAATTAAGACATAAGAGTTAAAGTTGAAGAATCATGAGTCAAATTTTCACGGTTAAAAGTTGCATATGACTTAGGGTAAAATAATAGACTAGATGAAAAATACAATTTTTAATCCTTATTTTGATTGAAAAAAGTTTTTAAATAAAGACTAAGTTTAAAAATGACTAAGTTTTGATAATTCTATGACTTATAGATTACTTGAATTTTTACATTAATATTTCAAATAATTTTTTCCTTCAAAACGTATTTTAAAAAATACTAACACTTTTTTCTTTCTTTATGGATTTTGTGGGTGCAATCCACTGAAAACTCTCATGAACCAAAACTCGTCCTCTAAGGGTGACCTAGAGATTTAACGGCTTGTTATACGTGCTAAGTACAATCGTAATTCCTATAAAAGTGAGTTAGGTTAGGTCAGTTTTATTTTTATTTTCTCTTTGTTTTGCTCGATGACGAGCAAAAAATAGGTATGGGGTGTGTTTGGACACACATATATTGCATAATTATTACTGCATACTTATATTATTTTTTAATAATTTCTATAACTCACTTGTCTTAATGTCTGAATTCATGCATGATATGCTAGGGAGAAGATAAGCAAAAATTTTATCCAATTAAACCCAAAAGTTTAAATCAACGGGGATCGATTCAAATCCAGAGGTTATAGAAATAATCTTATCTTAAGACCAGGTATATCAGATAAGATATATCATCAAAATTTAAAGAAAAATGGATTAGAAGAAGACTCTTCGATTTCGCTGAGGATAAAAGGATATATCGTCAAATCCAGAGCAGAATCTGAAATTCTAAGAGGATAAAAGGATAGAAGACGATCAGTGGACTACACGCTCCCAGATCCTGGCCTTGTGGCCCGGATCTTGCTGCAGAAATGCTTTTGCCGCATTTCTGCGGCTGGCTTTTTGAATTAGGGAGAGCATTTTCTCATTCTCTCTCTTTACTCTATCCCTTATCCCCTTCTTCCTATAAATACATGTATCTTCAGAAGGCAGAGGGACAAACTCCAGCAGAGAGAGATTTAGTTTAATTTAGTCAAGATTTTTATTTTCTTTTTCAATGTAATTTTTATTTTATTTTAAGTTAGAGAGAGTAACATGAGAGAAGAAGAAGAATTATAATTAGAGTGACACTGATGTAATCCTTCTTCAAGATTGTTTTGAAGTGACATCAATGGAGTTTTTTACTTTTCTTCATCGTACTTGATCTATCCAAGCACCGCATTCAAGTTACTCTTCTATTTGCTTTACTTTACTTCACGATGAGGTAAGTCTTTATTATGATTCAACGATAGAGGTAAGTACTCTTTTGGTATTTCTTTCTATCCATTAGTTTAGAATCACACTTCTCTTTTTTATCTCTTTTTCTTTTTCCTTTCTTTTGTAATTAAAGTAACAACACAACTCTTCTTCTACAATTTTCTTCTTAACTTAACTTAACATTTTTGTTTTCTTTTTTGTAAACTGAGAAGATAAGTATTAACTTGTTTTGGTAAATAAAAAAAAACTTACTTAATTGCTTCCATCGTAGTCTCTCCCTGTGGATCGCGACCTGTTAGCCCAAAGGTACACGGTAGCATCGAGCACCTAGCACTATTCCTAAACTCTGTATTTTTCTGTGCAAATTTGGCTCGATCATCTGTACTTGCATGATCTTGTTGCATGACTGAACTGACGTCAACTTGCATGCACACGTGTGACTGCCTGTGCATGTCACTTAACTTCATTTTGCGCACTTTGATTGGTTATTTTCTAACAACCTTGGACCTGCATGTCCATAGACCAGAGCGAGAGATGAAGTGTACCCGAGGGCTGAAGACTTGGCTTTTCTCGAGGATCTTGCATAGGAGCAGTAGGTCCTCCTCCAGCACGTTACCTCTTGTCCCGCTCGCGAGACCTCCTTTTCGCCAGCTCGTGAGCATTTCTTGTAGACCATACTTTTTTATTTTTGGCCTCTCTCCCCTGTGATGTAATATTTATGTAAATATTAAATCACACTTTTGTGATTAACTTGTACTCGTGTATTCCTTTTGTTGGAATGTATAATACCACCGTACTTTCATATGACTCTTGCTTTGTACTGATGCTTAGCATAAATACATGAGGGGTATTTGTGCCTAGTGAATGTACGCCGCAGCGTTCCCGTGCCTGGCAGGGCGTGGCATTACAATGGTTGTTGATACTAATAGTAGCATGAACAGTAACAATTGTTAATTCTAACTATAGTACGAGTGGAGACAATGATTAACAATAGCAGTAGCATGAGCAGTAACACATTATAAACAAGCAAAATAACACGCAGGTAAAGAACAATCACTAAAATTGTGCAATAATAATAATAATCAGCATGATCTTTTATTTTAATCGACCTCTTCCAATGTCCCATGCCACTGATAGTCCATACTAGACCTGTACCCCAACAGAACTTATCCGAACATGATAAACGGGTACCATTATCCGGACGAGAGAGTGACTATATAACAAACATTTCTGTCGTCATCATTGTTTATACCATTTCATTGTATTAACTAAAAACTCAAAGGTCAAAGAGTTTTGATCGGGTGGGCATATCCCATGCATACTCGGGATCACGGTTTTACACAGTCCCTTGGCTGCTAAGACTAGGCCGGCCCGCTAAGGCGAAACATTAAATAAAAAGCTCAGTGAGCTATATACAGGTGGTAACCAGATATAACACCCTGTTCCGGGATACGTACCTAGATACATGTCCTGATTTTTTTGCTTGTATTTTTCTAACTTTTTATATTTTTATTTTATTTTTGGTCTGTATTTTCTGTGGACCGGGGCTCGATTCCGAACCCTGGACCCGATCTCATTACTTTATGCAGTGATACACTTGATTTGACTTTTTAGATAGTTAGACTAGACCTGTTTCAGTTTCAGATATTAATTTTTAATATTTTGAATATTTCACAATTTTTTGAAAATTTTCTGACTAATTTTACAAAATCTCCTAAATTCGGTGTCGACCGGTACCGCCTATTAATTTCAGAATTTTTAATTTACAATCGGGTTGAATTTCTTAAAACTAATTTCATAGTCTTTCTTAAGGTAATATTTTCTATTTTAGAGAATTTCTGAAAATTTTTCTGAATTAGTCAAAATTTAACTGATTAAAATAATACTATTATTTCCTTTATATTTTCTTTCTTGCTTTTCCCTTCTCCACTCTTCTACTTAATTTTTCAATTTTCATTTTCTTTCCTTTTTCCATTTTCTTTCTTTTTCTCCTCTTTCTTTTCACCTTTTTCCCTTTTCTTACCTTTCTTTTTTCCTTTCCTGTCTCTTTCTTTCTTCTCCCATATGCTTCCCTCTCGTCTCCCATCCCCCTGCCGACCAAGACCCCCATCTCCCACCGTACTCTCTCTCCCCCTCTCTCTTCTTCTCTCCTCTCATATCTTACTCTCCCTCCCTCACTTATTCCCATCTCCTCCTCTCTTCTCCCCGCCTCCGACCACCACCAGCTAACTGCGTCGGCTAGCTCCCCGCGCGCGCCAACCACTACCACTTTCTTCTCCATCCTCAACCATCTCCCCTCCACCTCTTTTCACTTTCACCGCCCAATCCACCACCATTCCACCATCATCACCACCCACAAACCCACCACCACCTCAAGATTTACTCCTCCATCTCCTCCTCTCACCCATAACCACCCACCACCACCATCTACACCACCAACACTCACTTCATCAAATATCTCCACCATCATCATCTTCTTCATCATCACCACCTTCAACCAACCACTATCACCACCTCCCCCTTCGGGGCCAGCCGCCATCCCCTCTGGCTGACGATCGACCGCGGTGCCGCCTCTGGCCGGCCCTCAATCGACCAGCCATTACCCTCCCCTCTTTTCCCACTATTTCTCTCTCGCTCTCTCTTTCTTACTCTATTCTCTTTCTGTTCCTCTCTCTTACTATTTTTGTTTCTCTCTCTCTTTGTTTATTTCTTCTCTTTTCTTTTCTCTCTCTTTGGATCTGCTTCTCTCTCTAGTTCTCTATCTAGCTCTATCTAGTTCTCTCTCTAGTTCTCCCTCTCTCTAGCTCTCTTTGTATCTCTCTCAATTTCTCTCTCCCTTTGCGTGTTTCGTACGTTAGTGCCACCGGCGTTCCGCCGGAGTCCACCGCCGAGTTCAAGCCATCGATAGGCGAATACCTCTTTTTAGTTTATGCGAGTATCTACTTTTATTTGGGCAAGTACACTTCTTTGGTGTTTTGGGCGAGTTCCACTTATTACTTACGGTTTCATGTATTTGTGTTGTTGGATATGTGTAATTGGTGGGCGTTGTCATATTGTTGGCGACTAGTTGTAGTTATGTAGTTGGTGTTTATATTTTGTGGACCGGTGTTGTAATTATGTGGACTGTGTTGTATTGTATTGTGTGGTGGTTGTAATAGCGTAGACAATATTTATATACATGCATGTGATTGGACTAATGGTGGTGCAGGTTGCAGGCATTTTGGCTATAGCCCTTGGGCAAACTATCCTTCGGGGTTACGTGGTCCAAGAGACCACTCTGCAGGCTATCCAATAGGCTTCAGCCTTGTACCCTCTGTTGGTTTCATTGTAACTTGGTGGGGTGGTTCCCCAGGTTGCAGTTACTGTGGGCTTAAACCCTCTGGGTTTTGTTAGTTTTGTCGAGAACCTAATTACACACTGTGCTGCGAGCCGAACTTAAATGCGTAGCCTCATCAGACATGGCTTAGCTGTGCTCCCGTTTTGCTTAGCCTCCAGGCTTAAACCCTTTGGATTTTACTAGCTACGTTGTTTGCTACTCGCCGAGCTTAATTAAAGTCTCGTCAGATACGGTTCAGCTATGCTCCCGCTTTGCTTAGCCTCCGTGCTCAACAGCTTCGCAGTTCTTTTAAATCATCTCCCGCCTGGAAGGTGAGTTTAACGCTTAACACTTATTCTTTAGATTTGTCCGAGCAGGAGCTTTTCTGTGTACGACAGTACAGTGCCTTGTCCCTCGAGTCAAACACGTGTGTAACTTCTCCATGCACTTAGCGATTAATGCTGCTCGCTGACTTTACCCCAGCGCTGCTTAACTTCGCATGTCTGTGCGCTTAGTCATTATTATCTACTATGTTTCTTTACTATATATGAATGTGGGTTTGGTACTAACATTTCTGCAGGTACTTACTTAGCCTTTAGGCTTAACTTCGCAGTTTCACTATTCAGCCTTCGGACTTAACCTCCGGGTTTGACCTCTAGGTTTTATATAGTTTTATATAGCCACGACAGAAGGCGAACTTAGAGCTCAGCGCTTTATAGTTAAACTCGTTCGAGCGTAGCTTCACCGCATGCATTAGCCCGGTGTTCATACGCCACTTTGCTGTGTGCGTTTACCTTCGGTGAAAGCATGGCTTCGTCACATGATAGCATAGCGTTTATACGCTCATTTCACCATGTGCATCTAGTTTTTCCACGAGTGTGACTTCATCGTGTGCTTAGCATTATGTTCATATGTCCGCTTCGTCGTGAGCATAGCCTCACTGAATGTGTTAGCGACTAGAGATGCATGCTAGCTTTGCCAAGGGCCAAGCTCTGCCATGGATCGAGTGTATTGCTGACATGGTCTAGCTTCACTCCAGCTTAACTAGCCCCATCTGGGTATTTATTAGAATAATTATTTATTATTAATATGATGGTTATGAAGAGTTTGAAATGCTTCTCTACTATGTTTTCTTATGTTATGTTGCATGTCCGATTGCTGGTACTATATTATGACCCTGTACTGTCATGTATTGTTATACTCCTGGTACTATAACACCTGACTGGTTACTTGTCTGATTCTTGTATTATATTACTTATCACTCCAGTTATTTATACTCTCCGGCTACCGACATACAAAGCGAGTGCCACACAAGGGACCAAAGTGCTCAATGGACCTAAATGCTCCTCGAAACTTACGAATCGGGGAAGCCACCTTTAGAACTCTATGAAAAGGCCACCTATTGACTCCTGAGTTTGAGCCACATCTAAAATCCCACTTTGTATGCCATATGCATCCTTTATACTCCAGCCAGTACCTAGCAAATAATTATTATATATATAACTTAATTTCCTAACAATAATAATGTCAGGAGCAGGTGTTATTAGGTTACTTTCCCATTCAAATAATGGTATCCGTATATCAAAGTTTGGATGTGTACTACTAGAAATACGGACTCTATTGTGAACTGTCAGTGGTATGGGACACTAGAGGGGAATGATTAAAATAACATGCGATGCTGATGATTACTATTGTTGCATAATTAAGTTATCTTGTTGTGCCTTATAAATTAATTCTGTGTTATAGTAATTAAGCTTTGATACCCTTAGACTACACCTGCTCCACTCCGTATACAATGATAATATCAGAAAAGCGTGTTATTTAGTCACTTTCTCATTCGGGTAATGATACCAGTTATTGTGATTTGGATGAGTCCTACCAGAGTAGATACTCCAGTGTGGATAGTTAGTGGTAAGGGACATTGACAGGGAACAGCTAAAATAGCAAATGATATTGGTTATTACTGATTGTATATTTTATACATTGCTTGCTTCTTGTTTGACATTATACCTGTTTTACTGTATTTAATCTCCAGACTTGCTCTCTGATTTTATATTGATTCTTGTTTACTGCTTTTTTCATGCCTGCATGACTTGAATGCACAACACACTTCTCGGTATCTGTTTTTGTTATTTTCTTATTCTATTATTTTGATAGCAACTCGGGTTGTATACATTCAGACGATGGTGACATAGAGTATAAGGTATATCTATGAGGGTTTTCTTATTTGGATTATTCCCTCTACGTACTAAATCTCATGAATCCGTCAACTGAGCTCGTACAATTGATTTTGCCCACATCTGCATATAACACATTACTTAATGCCCCATTACATGCTTGTGTGTGTATACTCACGATAAGATTTTTGATATATGCTTTTCTGATTTGGATTTATCGATACACATGTGTTTGCATGTGCATGCCATTTGGCTTCATTTTGCATATTCGTCGGGTTATTTTCTAACAACCCTGGACATGCATGTCCAGATCCCAGAGCTTGGAGCGTAGTGGATTCTCCTATTGCTGATCGTGTTTTTCCCGTGGAGCCTTTTTACACAGCGGTAATGTGGTAGATCGTCTGTAACTATTTTCTTCTAGACCCTTCATTCGTCTCTCAAAATTCCTTTTTGCTGCTTGTGAGCATCTACCCGTTTTTGTACTTTGTAAATCTCCTTGAGAAACATACTTTTGTGCCACTTTAAGATGTAATATTCATATAATATTGGATCACGTTTTGTGATAACAATGTACTTATACTATATAATTGGAATATATATTACTATTGTACTTTTGTGCTCTGATTCTTACATGTACTGATACTTAGCATATATATATGACGGTATTTTCATCCTACGTATATATGTCGCAGTAACGTTTCTATACCCATGGGATCGGGGCGTTACACCAGCACTACCACGTCCCCCACAGAGAGACGAAATATGGATTCAAGGACATCCACCCGATGAGACCTAGTCAATCTTTCAAGTCTTTCTAATCTCATATTAAATTTATTATATTTAAACTACACAGTAAATTAGAAACAATAACAGTGCTTATAGCATGTACAAAGATAACAAGACATGAGTATTATCTATATCATTAACCAAGATAATAAGAGAAATGAGATTCAATAAATGTGGAATTCTAGAGATGCCCCTATGAACTCTAGAGGTGGCTCCCACAGATGTAAAAGGTGGCCTTCACCACGTGTGTATGCGGTATGATACTTTACTCAATATAGTACTTAGATCCATATGACACTTAGTTTCGCACATCATATGTCAGTTGCCAACATAATCAGGTAAAAAGAGTGTCACATCAATAACAGTGATATGTGGTGAATCCATGTAACATTGATATATGAATATGTAAATAACAATGTTCATGATCGTGAAACAAAAAATGTAAATGAAGAATATCAATTATCATCAACAATTTCAGTAAATGGAACATGTACCTAGTATAACATCTAGTAACAGTGTAATGTTGATAACATTAACTAAATAAATATAAAATAGAAGTTGTGCACAATATATCCTATTATTCAATCACTTCCCAATATTATTTAATATTTTCTGATCAAGTCCTATATGTGTCTCTTGAGAACAAGATAACTAATTTATAGTTTACTATACTTTATTTTAAATAAATGATTGTAATTATTTTATTAAATAATAAATAAGTATTATACCTTACTTTTTTGTAATAAAACATTATTTAACTCGACATGATTTTTAAATTAATTTTTTTTATTTATAATAAAACATTATTGCAAAATGATTTAAAAGCACCCATATTTTAATTCAATTGGTTTACTAATCACATGATTTATTGGACAAGATAAACACAATGTTGAAATATAATTTACAAGAGAAAAACGCTTACTATAGTTATCACAGGAATGTAGCTTTTATCTCCACGAATGCAACGACTCAAGAATCATGCCAATCGGAGTCTGGATGATCGAGTTATCGCTTGAAAACAAAAAATCAATATGAATGGGTTAGTTTTGTAATTTTAAGGTTTAAAATGTAATAACTTTCCTTAGCAGTGGGTTTTATGAAATTTTACCTTTTTTTACTTTGGATGTGAGTTCGGGTTGCTATCGGCTTGGGTTTCTATCTAACCTGAGGCCCAAACCCATAACTTAAGTGGATTGCATGTTGTGGGTTGGAAATGGGTATGGGTCCAGTTTGGAGTTGGTGTCCAACTAGGAGAAAGAGAGAGACCAGAGTAGACAAGGAGGCATCGAGGGAGTGAGGTAGCACGGCTGGACAACACCGATGGCGGCCTTGGCCAGGTGGCTGTGGCATTGCCGGCGCGACGAGAGAGAGAAGTGAGAGAGAGAGAAAGAGAGGGAAAGTGCGAAAGAGAAGGAGAGAGGAAGAAGAAGAGGATTAAGAAGAAAAAGATGGTCATGGTAGTTCACGGGTGGTGGCGTTGGCAACACAGCGAGCTGGGTTGGGCGACGCGACCAGGAGGAGAAGGGGAAGTAAAAGAAGAAGAAAAGGAGGAAGAAGAGAGAAAGAGAGAGGGAGAAAGAAAGAGAGGGAGAAGGGGAGGGGGCTAGTGGCTTGGCTAGGTGGTAGACCTGTAAAATCCCGTTCTCAGAATATGTACTTAGTTACGTATTCAAAATTTTCAATCGTATATTTTTATTTACTTCTCGTATTTGTTTTTGTTTTATGATTATTTATGCGATCATTCTCAATTGGATCCGGATTCGTGGACTTGGAGTCAGCCCTAATCCGAAACTGGGACCTGATCCTAGTGTATTGCTCGATTTGGTCCTTTTGATAGTTAAATTTGATTGGTTTCAGTTTCAAATATCATTTTTCAATATTTATATTTTTTCATGATTTTCTAAAATTTTTCTTAATTAAATTGCAAAATCTTCAAAATCAGTGTCGACCGGTATTGCTGGTCGATCCAGGACTTTTAATTTATGAACGGAGTTGAATTTTTAAAATCTGCTTTCACTTCTTAGAATCACATTTTCTATTTTAATGCATTTTTGTAGATTTTCTGAATTTATCAAAACTCGGCCGGATTTGGTGTTGGTCGGTATCGCAATTGATTTCAAAATTTTAATTTGAAAATGAGATTTTATTTCTTAAAACTGATTTCATATTGCACTCAGGATGACGTTTTCTACCTCCGATTATTTTTGGAGATTTTTCTGAAATAGTCGATATTTTAAAATAATGTTATTTATTTC
This sequence comes from Agave tequilana, assembly GCA_038442645.1. Lineage (NCBI taxonomy): Eukaryota > Viridiplantae > Streptophyta > Magnoliopsida > Asparagales > Asparagaceae > Agave > Agave tequilana. Next base: position 143,527 of record JAVJIF010005198.1, read on the forward strand.
AAAATCTTTCCTTCTTTCTTTTCTTTTCTTTTCTCTTCCCCCATCACCCTACTACCCCGCCCACGTGGGCTTCCTGACCCCATCACCCTCAATCCCATCTCTCTCTTTCACTCTCTCTTTCTTTTTCTCTCTTCTCTTTTTCTCTCACTTTCTCTCTCTTCTCTCCCCTCTCTTCTTCTTTATCCTGGAGACCACCATTGCCGCCCCCCTGGGCCAGCTCCGCCACCCGACATCGGCGACCTTCCTAAGCATTGACGAGCCCCTCTCCTCCGTCTCTTTCTTTTTCTTTTTCTTTTTCTTTTTCTTTTTTTTCCTTTTCCTTTTTCTCTTCTCCTTCTTCTCTTCGTCTTCTCTTCTTCTTCTTCTTCTTTCTCCTCTCTCTCCTCAGATCTGCCACTGTCTCTCCTCGGTGACCACGAACTTCCCCTCTCTCTTTCCCTCTTTCTCTTTTCTTTTTCTTCTTCCTTTTCTTCTTCTTCTTCTTTTTTCTTTTTCTTTCTTTTTCTTTTTTTCGTTCCTCCCCTCTCTGGTCGTGGCCACCGGCGTCCTTACGGTCGTCACGCCGCCCTGGCCGGCCAGCCTCCTTCCCCTCTCCTCTCTTTCTGATCTCCTCTCTCTTTCTTTCTCTTTTCTCTCTCTTTCCTTTCTTTTTCTCTCTCTATCTCTTCTCTCTCCTCCCGCACTCTCTCTCTTCTCTGCCTAAGGAGCGCTGGCAACCAGGTCCATTGCCGGCCACCACTGGCCGGTCGGGTTATCTCCTTTCCCATGTCTCTCTCTGTGTGTTCCCTCACTCTGTTTCTTTCTTTCACTCACTCTCTTTCTGCGTCTCTTTCTACATCTCTTCTCTCTCTAACTCTCTCTTATTTCTCTCTAACTCTCTCTAGATCTCTTTCTCTCTAACTTTTCTCTCTCTAGCTCTTTATCTCTCTAAAACTATCTCTCTCACAGTGATGGTAGGTGTGCCCGTGCACGTGTGCACGCGTTTTAGAGTTCAGGGATTCTGGCATTTTTCGAAGAGTTTTAGGTGAGTGTCCTCGACTTCTTATTGGGTGTCTCTGCTTCAACGGGTTGACTGTATTTTGGGGGAATTATGTATTTTTTTCCCCGTTGTATTTGTATTTCTGATTTGTAATTGTATTATGTGTATCGTGTATCAGTATTTGTAACTGTACATGTATTATACCTGTAACGAATGCTTGTACTAGGGTAGTTACTTCCTGTACATATGCCATGTCTGTGATGTTGTCTATTACTGCTTTATTATATGTGTGTGTTCGACACTAATACTCCTGCAGGTACTATACTTAGCTTTCGGGCTGCGTTCAGCCTCTGGGCTTTCTATACCCAACTTTTGGGTTGCGTTCAGCCTTCAGGCTTTCATGCTCTGCCAGGCTCTCATGCTCCGCCTAATAAGCGAGTCTAGCGCACAGCGCTTTCCTACTAACTCTGTTCGAATGTAATTTCATTATGAGCGATAGTTGTACGTTATCGTGGCATCGTCACGAGCGGTAACTACACCGAGTATGATAGCCTCTAGAGCTGTACTCTAGCCTCGCTTCAGCTTGTCTAGCTTAGCTTGTTTGATTGCTAGCCATTGCTTATCATATTTTGTTATCATGTTTGTGTGTGTATTTGGTACTAACCATGCAAGTACTCTTGTACAGCCTTGGGTTTCTGCCCACTTCCGAGATGGCTACCCAATAGGAATTAACCTTGCATGAGTTTCGTGGTAACTATCCGGAGTGCACTTAGACCCCAAGCTTACTTTCAGCCCTTTGAGCTCTCGCCCACTTTCTCGAAAGAGGAGTGCGCTTAGACTATTAGGTCTCTCAGTCGTGCCTGGTAGGCGAACCTAGTGCTCAGCGCTGTATCACTAACTCTGTTTGAGCATAGTTATGTCACGAGCGCGGCTTCGTCACGTGCGGTAATATAGCATTCATACGCTCACTTCGCCTTGTGCGGTTAGACGTGTTGCGAGCAATAACCACGCCGAGCATGATAGCGTCTTGTGTTGTATGCTAGTTTCACTCCAGCACTGCTTATTTCACTTAGATGTTTGCTTTCTTACTTGTTCGCTTGCCTGCTTGATGATTAGCTATTATTCTTCTTGATGGTTGTGAAGAGTTTGTAATCTTTACTCATACTGTTTTCTAAAACTGTATTATTTTTCAGTATTTGTATGTTCTCATGTATCGGTATTGTTTTCTTGTATCTATACCGATCCCCTGTATTGGTACTATTTTTCTATATTTATACCGATCCTCGGTATCGGTACCATTTTTCTATATTATGATACTCAATAGTGATATGTACTGTGCTTATTGCTTGACGTGTTATCACTTGCTATGTTGACCACCTGACACCTAATATGTTACTACTTGACACATGCCCCCTTTTATGATATCACTTATCACTTGCCACTTGCCATATTAATACTTGACCTGTGATTATCACATTTTTGGAAATCTTGTACCTGTTATCCTGTATTATATACAGTGACTTGTATCCCTAATACTCATGTACTCTTATACTCCTGAATTCATGAACCTGTTCTGCTCCTGCCATTTTCGTAAATTGATAATTACATAATAAAATATAAAAGGACAACTTACACCAGGTCTAGAGAAATTGACGGATATCAATATTTGTTCGTGTTTATAGTGGTATTAGGTATGTGGTGCAACTAAATCTTTCGGCTCGACCTGAGGGCCTCCAGGTGACTGAGGGGAGTGCTGGCTCCCTCCCTGATTGTACCATCCTGAAAAGGGTATCCTATAAGACCCTCCTGTACGCCTTGCGTTCGGTTCTGTACACCAGCAATGGAACACCATGGACCGTGGTCTGGGCATGCACGGGACCCATTATAAATATTATTCATTGATACCCTTGTTGGTTTCCAATACAACCTTGCTTTATTCAGATATGAATATATGTTTGCTGGGACGCTAGTCCACATACCTAGACATCTGAGGAGGACAAGTAATAATAATAAAAGATGCCAATTAATAATTCATTGTGTGTTTTGCAACTTAGGTCGGATGGACTGAGATTACGATGACGTGAGATATATGGTATATAGATGAGAGTTTCTTATTTGCATTATTTCTTTAACGTACTTATCTCATGAAGCTATAAACTAGGTTTTATCGCTGGTTTTGCCGTATTTGCTTTCATCGTGTTTTATTTTGAATTTATGATTTTATTTTTATGATTTTTATTATTATGTTATATATGTATACATCCTAGTTTACCACTTGTGTGCTATCCCATTGGTCTCCTGCTCTTATCATATTATACCATGCATGTTCCTTGCTTGAGATCACAACAATATATCTCATCATTTATTGTCTCTCCGCCTGCTCCTGTATACCAATGCTCAAGACACGGTTTTCAATACATGCTTATAATTCAGATTTATCAATACACGCGTACTTATCCCTGCACGCCACTTGGAATTCATCACACCACTCGTTGGGGAGTTCTGACTCCTGACCTGCATGTTCAGATCTCGGAGGTTGAAACTTGTGGATTCTCCCGGTTACTTATTAGAAATGCATACCGGAAGAGTGGATCATTGGCAGACCGTCTGAGCCCTTTTCCTTCCAGGCCCCTTGTTCGCCTCTCGAGTTTTCCTTTTGTGACTCGTGAGCATCTTTTGTACTATTCATAATTGTATATCTCTTTATATTCCCACATTTGTGCCCATCGATGATGTAATATTCTTGTAATATTGTGTCACATTCTGTGATAACTTTGTAATTATACTCATATGTTGGAATGTATAATGCACCACGTACTTTCATACTCTGATTCTTTTTTGTACTGATGCTTAGCGTATATATGTGAGGATATTTTCGACCTACGTATACTTGTCGCAGCCACGTCTCCATACCGGCATGATCGGGGCATCATAAGACCCGACCCCAGTTCTCGAACCGGCGGTTCCTGGTTCCGAGATCGAAGTAACCGATACCGAACCGGGTCCGATTCTGAAACTGGACGGTTCTGGTTCCGAATCTGGTTCTTATTCCGTTTTTTTAACACTAAATGCACTACAAACTATTAATATATATTTATAACTACAAACTATTAATATATATTTATAACTGAAATATCTAATTTATTCTATATTAGCTTAGTTGATTAAAGCATCGTGCTATGAATTTGAGGTTCCTGGGTTCGAACCTGCAAGCCAACAAGGTCAAAAAGATTTTTTTTAATAATCAAGCCAGGTACGCCTAAGCCGAGAGCGCGCCGGGCCTGGGCGAGGCGCCTGGCCCTAGCCTAGCCTAGGCCGGCAGGCCAGGACCCTAACAAAATTTTAAAAAAACTTGGTTCTGAACCGGCAACCGTTGGTTCAGACTGGAACTGACAGTTCTCGGAATATCTCAAATCGGAACCGAATCGGCTGAGGCTTGGTTCCAGTTCGGTTCAAAACCGAGCCAAACCAGTTCCGATTTTCCCGATTCGAACTGCCGGTTCAAACCGAACTGTGGTCGGGTCTACTAGGTGGTGCGCACGCCCTGGTACACGGTGGTGGCGACACGACCTGATCTGGCTAGCGGTGAAGTCTTGCCGGCGGCGCAAGAAAGGAGGGTTGAGAGTGAGAGAGGGAGAGAGAGTAGATGAGAGCGAGAAGGAGAGAGGGAGAGAGCCTGAGAGAGAAGGAGAGAGGGAGAAAGAGTTGAGGCGGTGGAGAGAGTTAGTGGCGGGGAGAGGGATGATGGCAGCTTGGGAGAGGAAGGGGAAAAAATGAAAAAGAAAGAGAAAATAAAAAATTAATCTTTATTTATAAAAATCTATATAATTATATACGAAATTAAATTTATATAATTAATTTTTGCAAAAAATATTTAATTTAGCAAATTCAAACTGGTTGATTTAAATTCATTATTTCAACTAATAAATTAAATTATTGATTATTTTGTATTTCCTATAAATAAAAGAATATTAATTTGTATTTTTCTTTTAATTAAATTAATAATTAAAGTATAATCCAAAATTATGAATTAATTTTTAAACATACAATAATTACATATTTTACATATAATTAATCAGCAAAATTAATTAATTTTTATAGCATGAATTCACAATTAAATTAAGTGTTATTAAATAAATACCAATAAATAAATAATTATTTTAAAATTTTCAAAATCCTATAACTAAAGTTTTTAGATAAAATGTATTTAACAAACTAGATTTATAAATTTAAAAAAAAAATCTAGTTATTAGTATTATACCGGTAGTTGAAAGTACACCTAAAGGGGGATGAAATAGGTGTAGTGTTAATCTAATACAAATGATGCAGAATTAAAAACTTAATTGCTAACACACTATGTGTAATTAAGAGTGCGTCCGAATTCCCTGTAAAGGACTCTGAAATTACTCCTCGCGATTCCTCTGAATTATGAGTTGAGATGCTTTGAAAGCTCTCTTGATTCAATAAAAGTGTGTGTACACAAACAATATCAGGCATGTATATGAATATGAGTAAGTAATAACGATGCGAGATATAAAGAGAGAGAGTTGAGAGAAAAGATCCAAACAGAAACAAGTGGATATGTTTCGAGATTCAAGCCACTGCTCTATGTTCCCGCCTTCACACGGAAGGATTTCTATTATGTCCACACATGACCTTCCACAGAGGGACCTCCACCGAGAAATTACAACAATACAAATTTGGAGTACACAACTCCAACTCTCACACCTATACATAAGAGGGAGCACCAAACAAAGAAGAAAATACAACTTAGTGATCACTAAGATCACAAACACTCTCTTGGTGATCTTCAAAGATCATAAACAACTCTTCTAACAATACAAGATCCTAGATGATAGATTGAAGTGAATAGCTCAAGTATGTGAGTAAAACAAAGTGTTTGGAAAAGAAAACACTTGGGGAAAACTCTAGAAATGATAAAGAAATTTTGTACAATAACTAGAATCTCAAAACTTTTTTTTTATTTCTAAAACCTTGAAACAAATAAAGATAAAGAGATTAAAGCTCTAAAACTTATTTTGAAAACTTATTAAAAACTCTGTAGAAGATGAAAATGTTGGCTTTCAAAAATATTATCTAAAACAGGCCTCAAGGACCTCAATTTATAGGGGATCTAGAATATAGCCGTTGGGGTTCAGAACAGGTCAAAAATGACCAGCAGTCAATTTTCTGACCGTTGCCATTGATTGACCAGACGATCGACCGCCCTAAGGCATAGTGAGATTATTCTTACTGTCGGTCGACCACCCAATCGAGCGAGGCCAGAACCAAAGAGCACCCTTTCTGGTCGATCGACTGGTCGATCAACCGGGCCTGATCCAGAGAACAAGTTCTCTAGATCAGTCGACCATGGAGTTGACCGGCCCGATGGCCAGGGCTGGTGCACGTTGCTATGCACATCGGTCGACCGTCTGGTCGACCAAGCCCAAGTTCGGTCGACCGGCCAGTCAACCATAGGCAGCCCAAAAACAGGGTTTATAAGTTAGGAAATGTTGGCTTTTAAATACCTATAAAATCTGATAAAAATTCATAAATTTCACAAAAATAAGTTCATTTATAAATTTGAAGTACAAATATGTGTGATCAAAAATCAACACACATTGCAAACTATTTACTATTTTTGCGATATAGAAGTTTAGCCTTAAAACAAAAATTGTATTTTCAAAATCAAACTTTCTAAATGAAAACCGGAATTTTCCAAAACTTGTATAAATACAAAAACAAGTTATAGAAATACTTTTGAAGTATAGTGTGTATGGATAGAATCCAATACACACAAAAAATGATATATCTATATTTTTGACAATAAATCTAAAACTAAATTTTAATTTTAACAAAACTTAAAAACCATAAACTAGAATCATCAAATTAAGTTTTTAGACAATATGAAACATAGATGTATATGGATGAAATCTAACATACATATAAATCATACAAACTTGTTTTGATTCTATCTATTCATGAAAACGAAAGATATATTCTTGAAAATCCAAAACGATTAAACCGAAACCAAAACTTTTGAACTTGTGTGTGTATATACATGAGCATATCAAGACTAATCTTTCCTCACACAAGATCTAAACAAAACTCTAAACAAACCTAGATATAAGTCTTCTCGTTGAACTTCATCTCCAAGATGACTTGATCCAAACTCGATCCGTAAGCTTGACTTCATCCGAGTACTAGATGCGATCTTAATGCACGAGCTCTTGAATCATTATGTGTTAGCTCCAAAACTGACTTTGTATCCTTTATTGAAGCTAAACACCTACTAAACTCTTGATCAATAACTGAAACTTAATAAACACAAAATCATTAGTAACATAACTTTATAAGTTAGTCTTCATCAAAACTAAGGTGACGGGCCTTTGGGTCAATTGTAACATCCCGAATTATTAAAATTTTGATTTAATATTCTAAATACTTGATTAATGAGATTATACAAGAGTATCTGAGGTAATTTAAATTATTTTGTGTCATTTTGAGATTTTTAAAAATTTTGGGAAAAATTTGGATGTGACGTAAAATGGAGAATATATATACATACATACATACATGTATAGATTATTTGTGTTTTAATTTGACTGAGTTGAAACCTGCACACAAGAATATAGAATTTTAGAACTTAACAATAGAATGTGCAAGTACTCAATACTACCGCTATAGCAAGTGGCTATGCGGGTCGTGATCCACAAGGAGAGACTAGCGATGGAGGTTTTTTAGTAAGTTCTCTTTTATGCTACAAAGAATGGTTAAAGATCTTCTTTTAGTTCTTAAAAAGAAAAGGAAAATAAATTACAATGAAGTTAGGAAGAAAGTGGTAGATAAATAAGATGGAGAAAATAGAAGTGATATGTACAAATAAAATTGAAAAAGAGTGATAAAAGAAGTGGTAGATTGTGGTGTTCTAAACTAAAGGATTAAAAGAAAAGAAACTAAAAGTTACTTACCTCTTTTGGCCAAATACTTACCTCGAATCTGTGGCAATGATGTTACCTTGAAGTGAGGCGATCAGCGCATAGCCCATAAGAGTTGATTCCCGTCTCTTTCACATTATATCATCAAGACGATGCAAGTATGAAGTGATACAGAATGAGACTAAAAATTCATCGTCATGAGCTATCGGTGGCACTCGCAAGGGCAAGACTCTTTCGATGCTATAAGACTCACTTGGATAGTAATTGACACCAAAAGAAGAAAAGTAGAAAGGAAGAAAAAGAACACAAAAAACAAAGGACTTACAAATGCAATTATAGATTCAATATTGTAACAATAAGAGAAAAGAAGACAACTTAAAACGGTGTCACTTTCAGTACAAGTTTCACTCTCGTTCTCCTATGAAACTCTAATCTCTTCTGAATTACATAAATAAAACTGAAAATTACATATAAGAATAATAAAAACCTAAACTAAAAAGAAGGAAAAACTGGCGTAAAGTCTATCTCTGCATGGTCGTTCCCTGTACGATCTAAAAATCCTAATATTTATAGGCAAAACCCAACATAGGAGAGCGTAGGAAGATAGGGGGAGCAAATGCTCCCCCAACAACTAATAACAAGCCGCGGCAATGCAGCTTTGGCGCGTTTCCGCGGCCAGGGTATGGCCGGTGGCCACACCCTGTTGGTGGTACTCCCTGGCTTTGCGATTTGCTTTTATCTTGTTCTGGATTTCTCGTTTCAACTTCTGAATTTGATGAAACGGCCTTTGATCTGGGGCTTTTACCAATAGATTTGTAGAGATTTGTTCTAACTGGTTTTCAACCGATCTAAACTGACCTGATCTGTCCTGATTTACTAACTTCAAATTAATTCTGATTTAAATCAGAATTTGATGGGCTTTTGGGCTCGTTTCTCTTCCCTCTCCTTTAGTAATGGGCCTGCAAATAAATTAATCAATACTTAAAAAATAGAGTTTATTCTATAATAAGTATGAGAATATGATAATGAATGTGCAATCTAGCGACCAATCACACCCCATGCCTATCTTTTGCTCGTCATCAAGCAAAACAACTAAACAAAAAATTATTAGACCACTTTCGCAGGTCACGCGATTGCACTGAGCATGTGCAACAAGCCGTTAAACCTCTAGTATACCCTTAGAGGATGAGTTTTATCTCATGAGGGTTTTCAGTGGATTACACCCACAAAATTCATAAAGAAAGAGGAAAATATTAGTATTTTGAAAACACATTTTTAAAAAAAAATTATTTGAAATATTATTGTAAGATTTAAGTAATCTATAAGTTATAGGAAAATAGAATTTTTCATTCCTAAACTTAGTCTCTATTCAAAAATTTGTTATCAATCAACGTAAGGAGTCAAATTGTACTTCTCATCTAGTCTATTACTTTACCCTAAGTCATATGCACCTTTGTAATCGTGAAATTTTGAATAAGGGCTCTTTAACTCTAACGCTTATACCTTATTTATTTATTATTTATTTATTTTTTTGTGGTATTATTTCTTAGTTCTATTAGGCTTTCTAATCTGCCCATGTAACGTGCCTCTAATCGGTGACTCCCAAACCAAACGGTCTTAGGGCACCGGGTGAGAAAACACCCCAAGGACTTAAGGACTCAAGCAAACAAGGCCTTAAAACTAAGGATTTTATTATATGAACCGCTTTTAGGCGTGAATACTTATGCTTTATTAGGCATAAATACCCAGCTTAATCAGAGGATTTTTATATATATATTTTTCTCAAACTTATCTAATCATATTTCGCATGAATACCAAGGCTTGCTTAAGCCAAAGCACCTAGCTAATCAATAATTAGATTTGTTCATCTTTCATAGATATATTTTTTCTTTTTTTCTTTTTTAATTTTTTTAAGGCATAAGAATCTTTATTTTAGAACCCTAAGTGTGTAAGTGTATGAAGTGTGCATATTTCATTAAGGAAAGATCAAGACTAAATTACTTTGACAAATTATCTTCCTAACCCTAAAATTCAAACAAATAATCTTATTTTGACCAAGTATAAGAAATCCTAATTTTGATTTTCTTATTCCTTAAAATTGATTTAATTTCTTACAAAAAAATGTCAAAATATTATTTCTATTTTCAAAAAGTTTTTAAAAGTAAAGAAAATGTTAATTTTTTAAAATAAAAAGAAAAACATAAGTTATGTTAGACCCTCCCCTATACCTATCTCATGAATTACCCTTAATGTATGAATTAATACATAGATGCATGAAAAAGAAGAAAGGGAAGGAAAATTTACCTTAAGGTGGTGGTTCCGGTGGTGGTTTGATTGATCCACGAAATGTGGCCCAATCAAATTTTCGTGGAGTTCGGAGGAACCCACCAAAAATCTCTCTTATATAACCCACTAAAATGATATATATATATATATATATATATATATATATATATATATAAAATAGTTTTTATTAAAAAATTACCTCATCTAATTTCTAAATTTTATAATTAATTTCAGAGTCAATTTTTTCAACCGCCTTGTCCCAAAATGGAGTGTGAAAAGATGGAATGATTGACTTGAACTTAGGAAGTACGGGAACTAATACCGACTCCGAAAAGTGACTTAAGTCAAGTAAATATTCAGGAGTCGAGATTGGCTCAGGAAGTGGGTCCAAATCAAGAAATTGAAACTCAAGTCCACATTCATTTTCCCACAATGGAATGTGACTTAATATTGGTGATTCAAGTTCAAGAATGACATGTGTTGGAATCAAAACTGACTCTAAAATATTACTCAAGTCGGATAACAAAAAAGGAGTCAATATTGATTTAGAAATTTGAACGGATCATAAATTTGAGAATCTACGTCACATTTCTCATTGAGTTCAATTTCATAAAAATAAGAACTTGTCAATTTGTCAATAGGACTTTCAAAGCATGAAATTGGTCAAGTTCAATATAATGGTCATAAAAGATTGGTGATTCAATTTCATGATGAATTGGCACAAGATCCAATATTGACTCGAGAAAAAGAATGAAATCAGATGAAGACACCGGAGTCATTATTGAATCAGGAAGTAGAATTGATCAACAAGTTAAGTTTCAGGATCATATTCATTCTCAAGTTCAATTTCAGGAAAGTGATAACTTGCCAAACTGTCAATGTCATTTTTAAAATTTAGAGTTTGGGAAAGCTCAAATGGTTGTACTGAAATGGAATCTTATTTTCCAAAACAATATGATTCTTCGGCTCTAACAGAATGGTTAGCGACATCAGAAATGGTCAAACGATGAGAACGGAGAGTTTAGAGCATCATATCTATGTCATGATTACGAGCGATTTGAGCCTGAGTCATGGCTTCAAGCATCTTTTCATAATTGATTGGTTCATCGTTTTGTTGCGATTGGACTTGAAAAGATGAAGTGTTATTTTGAAATTTGTGATGAAATTGTGAGTCCGTCAGATTTTGTGATTACAGCTTGGACTCATGCATACTCATTTCTAAGATTGATGGTTTTCTATTTTGAACTGGTGGAACTGAGTATGAATCTTAAAAATATTGTGGACAAGGTGGATAAGGAGGACAAGTTGGTTGAAAATTAGACTCGGGGGAGGTGAATCCCCATTGACTCTGTGAAGAGTTAAAATTATTTTGAAAATTATGATTATAAGATTGGGGGCATGGGTTATATTGATTCAGATAAGACTAATCCAGCACACTAGGTTGGTTAAAGTTATGATATGCCAGGTCGGTAATATCCGAAAAAGAGGTTGGGTGTAATATGGATTACCATTAAAATTGAAAAAATTGTTAATATAAGCCATATCACACAAGAAATGTCAAACACAAATAAAGAAAAATAAACAAATAAGCAAACAAATAAAAAGAAAAAAAATCTAACCTAAGTTAGAGTAAACCTTAGACCTAGATGCCTCCAAACTGGTTAGACTGTCCACAGGGGTATATTGCCGAATCTGACCACAAGTTAATCGGTCAGGTAGGGGCAAGATTGGTGGGAGGTATCCGCGCAGAAGCGACGGGCCTAATTAAGCCAAACCACCAGCCTTCGGGGTTTCGCCCCTCAATCCCTAACCTTAGTCACCGATTTGATAAGAGTCAGATTCAAATCAACTTCCCCCTTAAGTCAGTCTCCTACTTGAGTCCGAGATGTCCCTAGGGTCAACGTCTACTCAGTTTTAGTTAGGCTTGGGTTAGTGAGTGAGGAGATTGTTTGTGGGCTAAGGGAGGGTAATGACTTCCCCACCTTATCTTGTTTATAGGACAAGCCCTTAAATCAATTTAGTACAGTGTATAAGTATATAGAAAAAAGTAACACTCAAGCAATATTTCATACAAGAATGAACCTTATACTAAATGCTATGCACACATACCTTAGCTCAGCACTCTTCAATAGTAAATAGAAAATGTAATGAAATAGACACGTGCCTAAATGCAAAGTCTAAATCATTTTTAACATTTAAAATCAACTTTTTACTGTTGTGTTAGAAATGTATATATAGTGAGTCAAATAAGGAGATAAATGCTACAGATATTAAATTATGCAATTCAGCTAACCTGCAGAAAATACAGGTTAGTAGTTCATTCAGATTGTCACAAGAATGTAGCAAATATGAGGGCTTCTGGGCTCTGCTTTCTTGAGCAGAGTACAGGGCTACTTATATGTCCACTGCAGCAAAAATTCCTTATTGAACCTGTGCACCAAGAAAAAGAAGAAAATTAACCAAAAGTGTAAACTTAAAAAGAAAATAACTTACCGTCCCTCCCCGGCAACGGTGCCAAAATTTGATTGAGTTGGAACCTGCACACAAGAATACAGAATTTTAGAATTTGAGAATAGAATGTGCAAGTACTCAATACTACCACTATAGCAAGTGACTATGCGGGTCGTGATCCATAAGGAAGGACTAGAGATGGAAGCTTTTTAATAAGTTCTCTTTTATGCTATAAAGAATGGTTAAAGATCTTCTTTTAGTTCTTAAAAAGAAAAGAAAAATAAATTATAATGAAGTTCGGAAGAAAGTGATAGATAGAGAAGGTGGAGAAAATAGAAGTGATATGTACAAATGAAATTGAAATAGAGTGATAAAAGAAGTGGTAAATTGTGGTATTCTAAACTAAAGAATTAAAAGAAAAGAAACTAAAAGTTACTTACCTCTTTTGGCCAAATACTTACCTCGAATCTGTGGTAATGATGTTACCTTGAAGTAAGGCGATCAACGCATAGCCCATAAGAGTTGATTTCCGTCTCTTTCACATTATATCATCAAGACGATGCAAGTATGAAATGATACAGAATGAGACTAAAAATCCATCGTTATGAGCTATCGGTGGCAAATGCAAGGGCAAGGCTCTTTCAATGCTATAAGACTCACTTGGATAGCAATTGGCACCAAAACAAGAAAAGTAGAAAGGAAGAAGAACACAAAAAAACAAAGAAGGACTTACAAATGCAATTATAGATTCAATCTTGTAACGATAAGAGAAAAGAAGACAACTTATACGGTGTCACTTTCAGTACAAGCTTCACTCTGTTCTCCTATGAAACTCTGATCTCTTCTGAATTACATAAATAAAACTAAAAATTACGTATAAAAAAAAATAAAAATCTACACTAAAAAGAAGGAAAAACTGGCCTAAAGTCTATCTCTGCATGGTCGTTCCCTGTACGCTCTGAAAATCTCAGTATTTATAGGCAAAACCCAACATAGGAGAGCGTACGAAGATAGGAGGAGCAAATGCTCCCCCAACAACCACTAACAAACTACGGCAATGCGGCTTTTGCTGCGTTTTCGAGGTCGCAATTTGCTTTTATCTTGTTCTGGATTTCTCGTTTCAGTTTCTGAATTTGATGAAACGGCCTTTGATTTTGGGCTTTAACTAACAGATTTATAGAGATTTGTTCTAACTGGTTTTCAACTGATCTGAACCGACCTAATCTTCTCTGATTTATTGGCTTCGAATTAATTCTGATTTAAATCAAAGTTTGATGAGCTTTTGGGCTCGTTTCTCTTCCCTCTCCTTTAGTAATGGGCCTGCAAATAAATTAAACAATAATTAGGAAAAAACAGAGTTTATTCTATAATAAGTATGAGAATATGATAATGAATGTGCAATATTAGCGACCGATCATTAAGTGTGTGCGAAATTTTTATTCAGACATCCTTGCATGGATACATGTATATACAATTATACACAAAATTGTGTATGTAAATTCATGTAAGAAATTGGTGAATGGGTATATTGTTTAAATATAAGAAAATACAAACAAAATATATTTGCAGTACTATAATAATATATTCCTAATAGTTTGTGGGAAAGGGTAGGTATGCATGAGATGGGTGTATGGATTGCTAGGATTTTGTTTGGAATTTGTGTGTATAGGTGGCATGATGAGATGAGAGAGATTGTGAATGTGCATAATAATAAATTTGAGAGGGGTTTTTGTGTAACATGAGGAGAGAAATTTCTCATCCTTCTCCTTCATTTTCTAGGGCTAAAATTAGTCTCACTTTCATCTCCCCCAAATCCCTACAATCCTAGATCTCTCTCTATCTCAAATCCTCTCTCCCACTAACCCTCTCCCCCCTCTCTAGAGCAGGTGGCGCATCCCAGCAGAAGACTGGGGCATGCACGCGTCGGCCATGCGCAGGCCGTGCGCAGGCGATGCACGGCCAGGTGGCAGCGGCGGTGGGGAGGGAGGGGCCGCCGCTAGCGGTTTGGATAGGAGGGGCAGCGCCCTTTTTGGGTTGCTTCTCTACTCTCACACCCCCTTTCCTTTAGTATGTATGATCAAATCCTAGAAGAACTTTAGCCTCTCTCCCTCATGATTTCTCTTTATGATTCATTCCTCTCTTATTTTTCTATGGTCATGGTCGGCCAGGGCACCGGCGGTAAGCTAAAGCACAAAGACTTCGAAGAAGAGAAACCATGGTGAGGGAGATTCCATCTTGATCTAACCTATTTCAATTTTCTCAATTTCAGAAAAATTCTCATGATATGTAGTGATTAACTTCTGTCATTTATGGGAGTCTTCAATCTATTTTCCCCCTATATTTTCTTGTAAAATTTTTGGACAAAACCATCATCAAGAGTAAAATAGTGAATCTTTCTAATAGGTGCAGAAATATGTTAAACAGAATACTTGTAAAATTGGGCTCCGTTCATCAGTGTGGTTGGGTTAAATAGTATCATATTATATACCATTGGAAGGATAATCGAGTCTACTTTCCAACGGTCTATACCATGTCCTTATTGGATATCTGTACCTTAAGTTATGACTGAAACAATGCATGTCAATTGAAACTGTCGCGCTGCAGAACTCATTCAGAGCAGACGAGTTTCTGAATTTTGGAGCAGTTTAGTTAAATAAAACTTATCATTAATACATCATTGGAAAGGTAGTGGAGTCTAGTTTCTAATAAATCTCCTCGTTCTATTCCAATGCGTAGAATGAAAGCTATTATAAAAACACCATTGGTTGTCCGGAAAGACTGAGCCATAAAAATATATTTAAGCAATAAGTTCATGACTAATGACCATTGCTAAATCAAACTAATTACGGTATGTGTTATATTGTCTAAGAGATATATAGAGCCACAAGACTCCACCATTCAGTAGTTTATGTCGCATTCCGTTTGGATGTATGTGATAGAGGCTTTGTCGAAACACTACGAGTAGATTGAGGAATTCTTACCAGAGTTGAATGGTTGTAGAAAAAGTGATTCTTGTTGATATAAAAGGATCCCACAAACTCTTAATGTAGGACTTGAACTTCAAGTTCATTAATTTTAAAAAGCTAAATTGTGTCTCTTGATATCTAAAAGAGAAATTTGAAAACACGAAAGTCTCTAAATTAAACCTAAGCTCTCCTTTCATTAAAATTTTGTATACAAAGAAGATGAGATTGTACTCCTAATGTCTACACCTATAATATCTTGATTGATGCTCTAAGAAAGTCTAAGAGGTAGAAGAGCTGATAAAATCTGATGATCTTGTTACAAAAAATTTAATTAAGGTATATCTGAAAGTTTGAAATTAGCAAAATATAAGTCATGGAAGCCTCAAAGGATATCTTGACCCTGTGAGGAAGAGATAGTACGTTGGAACTCTCCTATAGCTCGTTTGACTATTCATTGTTAATTAAACAACCTTCTCTAACTTTCTCTCCAAGTTACCAAATTTCTAGGGGAACTATATTAAGTAATAAGAGCAACCACGAATACAATAAGAGTCTAGTTTAATACAAAACTCAAATGTAGTCTAATTCCTTATTTACTCGCTTTGTCACCTATTTGATAATATAATTATTTGGGCATGCCATACTATTCTGTAAATTCACATTATCTCCTAATTTCTTTGATCATCTGTACTTAAACTCCTTCTAGGCCCTTTGGACTATATTGCAGTAGTGTTGTATGCATCATATGTATTAGAAAGCAAAATACTCAAGTGACTCCTACAACATCATTATTTTATCTCCGAAATCGAGACTTGTGTATTTAAATTCACAAGTAGTACACCTTAAAATGTGAGTACAGTAGGTAAAGCTTGAAAAATATAACTCCAACTATGGGAAAACTTCTATAGTGAAATGTAACAATGGTTATTCAATGAGTGGGAAGGGCCTGAATTATACATAGAGTAGTTGAGAAATTTGTCAAAAACTGTTAGATCAGGTTATGGGCGAGTAACCCATATTTATTATTCTTAAGGATCTTTTGCGCATGATTAATAAATTCTAGTAAGTTTCGGCTATGTTTCTTCTTATTGCACAAATAATGCACTGCAAGTTGATGAAGTGTTTCTAATATTTTTCACTTTACTTCTGCATACTGCATTAGACTGAGTTATCCATGTCGCAAAGCAATGATATGATTTTTCACAAGTAGGAGGAAAAGATTTTGTGATGGTTCATTTAAATGAATAATCAAGTTAGCTCGATGAACGATTGAAGGCCGTAAGATACAAATTTGGGTTTAGAAGCCAAGTATTCATTTGTGACTATGAATACAACTATTAGGAATTAAGAAAGATAAGGTAAGAATACATTCGATAGCAAGCCGCATATGAGTTAATCTTGTATATACTAACTTAATTAAGTACCCTCGTACTCTGACTTCGAACATCTAAGTGTCTTCCCAATTTACATATGAAGAGGGGTTAATTAATTAGTGAAAGAATAAGAAGAAGATTGATGGCATAGTTAGTTAAAACTATACGAGTGTATAAGTAAAATTTAAAATCACATATGTGCTAACTGAAAGTGATTATAGTCAAGTGGATTAATCAAGTCTACTAGTTAAATAATAGGATTTATGAAGGGTAGAGTATAACTAACTAGAAGACTTACTAGTACAATTTGGAATATATGTATTAAAAGTGTAATATGGTTAGATGAAACATTGAACAGTTGACATTGAAAATATTTTGTGTGTAAAATGATTGTTGCATATGAATGATACTGAAACATGAGTGTGATTAAGTGTAGCATGATATATGCAATTATACATGCTCATACGCATACACCTCTATTTGGATACGCAGTTGTTGATGATATGTATGATAACTCAATCTATATGAAAAAGATACGTAGAACACTTTAATATTGACTTACAACTCATGTGTGAATGTATAACTAGTGAACGATATACATCTTATTGATAATAGAATTACTAAATAGGAAGATGAATTGTAACTTACATTTGCAGACGCATATACAGTGAACTATATACATTCTCCGGTAATATAAGTGATAAGCTGAGTATTAAATTATAATAAATGATCAAATTGTTGTAATATGATGAATTGATTGTTACCTGGGTGTATGTATACACATGCAGTGAACCACATGAAATTCTTTGGTAATAGAGTTGATGAGTTGGAAAGCAAACTATAGTGTTTAATTGATATTCATATCATTGCTACATTGGCTGCTATTTGTGTGTAACTATATGCATGTCTTTTGCATTCATGCTCCTTGGAGGAAGGGGCCAGATGGGAGCCGGGTAGGAGGAGAAAGACGGTGTTATTGAAAGATCACCTAGAGGGGGGGTGAATAGGTGATTATGCTAATCTAGTTAACTTAATGTGGAATTTAAAAACTTAATGCAATACACTCAAGTGCGATCAAAAAATGATGCACACACAACCAAGCCAAGCAATTATGAATGCACAATATGAATATTTGCAAGGCACAAAGTAAAGAGAGAGATAGAGAGAGAGTCAATGGATTAAGCGCAAACAACAAGATATGTTTCGAGGTTCGAGCACCCAGCTCTACATCCCCGCCTTCGACACACAAAGGATTTCTAATCCACTAGCAAGTCCACAAAGAACTCTCACAAGGAGTACCCAACTCCTCTCTTTACAACCACAACCTCCTCCTTGAGGCAAGCTCCAATCCAACAAAACAATCACCTCACAACCCGAGGGATTAGCACAAAGCAAACACAAGGATCACCTCACAACTTGAGGGATACAACCCAATTGCACAACTTCCTCAACACAATGAGGGCAAGGCACAAAGCAAAGATTGGGTTTTTAACTTGGTAGTCTAAACAACAACCACAAACAACTTCTTTCTCCCACACAAAGATCCTATAGAATAAGAAAGTAGATGTTGCTCAAGTGTGGAGAAAACCAATGGAATGGAAATCAAAATCACAAAGAAAATCCTTGGGAAAAACTAAAACCAAGATGTAGAAGATGAATCAAAACTCTTTTTCCCAAAAACCCTTTTCTTTGAATTTCCAAACCCTAGCAAAAACACCAAATAGATTGTTCAATTTGAATCCAAAAACTTCTTTTGATTGCTGTGAAAATACTAGAGAGTAGGAAAAAATTCGCACAAAAATTCTTAGAGAAAAACTCTTTCAGATGGGGTATTTATAGGCAAATCTGGAAACTAGCCGTTGGCAGCAGATTTTGCCAAAATAGCCTTGTCGGTCGACCGCACGGTCGACCGTCCAACGGTCAAATTCTGCCCGTTGGCAGCTACCGATCGACCGCCCCGGTCGACCCAAACAAACAGAGAGCTCTGCTCTCTGACCCGGTCGACCCGGACGGTCGACCGTCCCATGTCTGCCAAACGTGCACAAATCTGTGCACGCCAGTCGACCGACCCGGTCGACCGACTTCAGCCAAGTCGACTTGGTCAGAAGACTAGTCAACTGGTGAAGCCTGGAACAAAAAACTAAGTTAGAAACATGTTTAAAAATTCTTTTATCTTTTCTAAAAATCACCAAAAATAGTTTTATCATTTTGCATTGATATATAAACATGTGGTAAAAAGTTTAGCTCAAATATCAATCAATATGAACTATTTTTGTGTCTAATCATTTTTACCAAAAACCAAAAACTGTATTTTCTAAAACTTGAATTTTGAATAGAAAATACGTTTTGTCCAAAACTCTTCCAAATACAAAACATGATATTTAAACACTTTGAAGCATGATGCATATGGATAGAAATCCAATATACATGAAACATATACATATCATAGTTTTTGTCTTTAATCCCAAAAATAAGTTTTGTTAAAACACAAAACCTAGAACACATGAAATAGGTATATCAAAGTAAGTTTGTCTAAGTAGTTAAAGCATGCATGTATATAGAACAAATCATATATACATTAAACCATGTAAACTTGTTTTGATCTATCTATTCATGAAAACCAAGATCGGTTAAACCTAAAACCAAAAAATCAAAAACCAATATTCAAAACATGAAACGTGTGTGTTGTGAACTTGAGCATTATCATACTATTCTAATCTTTACAATTTAGATCTAAACACAAAACTAAACTATGGTACCGATGTCTTCTTGTAGAGCGCAATCTCCAAGCCGACTCGATCCAAAACTCCTTGATCCACCGAGCAAGTGCTATAAATGATCTTTGACGCTCGGGCTCTTGAATCAACATGTGAAAGCTTCCAAATCATCTTGTTGAAGCTAATCACCAACTAATAACTTGATTAATGATCTGAAACTAAAATCACAAGATTATTAGTACATATAACTA
Organism: Agave tequilana; assembly: GCA_038442645.1. Classification (NCBI taxonomy): domain Eukaryota; kingdom Viridiplantae; phylum Streptophyta; class Magnoliopsida; order Asparagales; family Asparagaceae; genus Agave; species Agave tequilana. Next base: position 163,488 of record JAVJIF010005198.1, read on the forward strand.
CATGAGTTAATCATCATCAAAACTAGAGTGGAAGGCCTCTGGGCCAACAATTATTGTGCTATATATCTTTATATAGGAGGAAGGGGCTGGGCGGGAGCTGGTAGGAGGGGGAAGACGGTATTATTGTGTTATATATATCTTTACAGAAGAAGGTAGGGGCCAGGCGGGAGCCGGCAGGAGGGGGAAGTCGAAGAATTTTCACATCCTACGTGTGAATTGCATATACATATGAATAACGTATAATATGTATCTTATCAAATATGACATATGAATGTTATGAAATGTAATGTGATATTGTGATATGTGAAGCGTGATTAGATTATATGATATAAAAGTATATTTTGTGATTCATGTGTTATCTGAATGTATAAACTATATATAAGATAGTGGGCGTATGATTGGCGCGCCCGTACATGATATATGAGATACGTATGTGATACATACTGTGAATATATAAGAAGAATTTGATAATAAATTATAATCACCGAGCTAAATTTTATTGAACTTATAGACCCTATAACATGTGGCATAAAATATGAGAAATGTCATAAGAAATCAGTGACCAAAAGAGTCAGACCGTCCCCAAAGATTTTAGAACCCAATTGTTTCATCATATGTTGTTGATTTTCTGTTTTTCTTATTCGTCCAGATCTGTTCTATTACTCGAAAAATTATGCTTATTGATTATATTCACCATTCTTTGACTTTCTTTTATCTCTACTTACTGAGCTATCGAGCCCACTCCCCCATAGACTATTATGTTTGCAGGTTGCGTTAAGGCAGGGGCCCAGTTTAAGCTGCGAGAAAACTTTGCTTGGAATCTATTTTCTTTGTGTGTAATTTAATCGTGTTGAAATTCTTGAGTATTCGTGCTTATTATTACTATGGGTAAAATGTGAGATAGATAGTTGATCTTGTATAAATATGTTTAGAGGTATTTTGAAAATAGTTTCATTTCAAATTTACATCAGATATAGTTTTATTGATTGGTGATACTGAAATATGTATCTTTAAGGATGTATTATTGAGTTAATTGTGATGATCATCATAAGTTAGAATATGCCAGTACCGCATTATTTTGTTAAAGCTGAGAGGTGTACTCTCGAGCTCACTATGTTCTGATTTTTAGAATGTTATATATGGATAAGTAGGCGATGTAAAGCTGAAATATTATTCTGATTGCGTGGGTGATTGTTGAGTTTGATTTATGTAATTGGATTGAGATAAGCCGTTTAGGCTGATGTTGATGTATATTGTATTTGGGACAAGTGCCAAAAACAAAGGAGATGCTGCTGAATTTTTATTTGAAATTATAAGTAATTATGATAATTCGTTGATCAATAAAAATATTTATGTTAATTGAGGTTGTTAAAAACTGGGACCATTTCACCAACAGTAGTAGCATATAAGGTATTACAGGCATGTTAATTACATAAACTCATTAGCAAAGGACTAAATCGGAAATCCATTACGCTAAGTTATGGTAGACAAAGGAATTGACATATTGTAACAACCCTGATTTTTTTTATTATTAATTTCTGGTTTAACATATAATTATGAGATAATAATTTATTTGATGTTAAACGAAATGGAAAATAAATATTGTAGAATTCCAAATTGGTGATTACAAGTTATATATTGAATGTTTTTTTTTAAATAATGATGTACATACGTGGGAGAGGGTGTATATCCACAAATACATGTATATAAATTATTCATGTATATATGGAGAGATAGTAGGGTAATATTTTAAGTGATCATTTCTTGTGGTATTTATACCACTATAAGTACCTAACTAAATTCCCAAATAAATAATGTGAGTGGGAGTAGGTGCATGGAGATGAGAAATGGATGGTTGGGATTAATCCTTGGAACTTGAGTGCTAGGTGTCATTTGAGGGAGAGAAATCAAAGCAAATATTTAAGGGGGAAAATGGCCAAAATCTCTCATTTCTTCCCCTCACATTCTCTCTCTACCAACATCCTAGCCTCCTACTCTTTTCCCTCTCTCTCTCTCCATGGCCGGCGGCAAAGGAGGCGGCGCCAGGGCGGCTGGCGGCGCCAGCGCGGCCGCCGGCGCGGCGGCACGGCGGCCACGGCCGCGACCGCGGTGGAAAGAGCAGCAGCAGCTTGCTGCTGCTGCTGCTGTTTTGAGAAGAAAAAAAAAAGAAAAGAGAAGAAAGAAAAGGAAAGTAAGGGTGCGGGTTGGGTTCAAATCCGACCCATTAGAGACCCGAACCCGACCCAATCACTTAAAGAGAGGTAAATTCCATTTTAACCCCTTGAAAGTTTCTGTTATTTAATTTTAGACCCCAGAAAATTTATAATGGGTCCCCAGATAATTCTGAATATTTGATATCTAACCCTAAGTTATTGGTTTGGTTTTTGGGTGATAACTTGATCATTCGGAGTCGGATTCGAGCGATTTTTGAACCATTGCGATCGTGAAATCGAGAGCTACGTATCCGCAGGATTGATAACTGAAGTCAAACAAAGGTGAGTGGGGTTTTTAATAAATTGGATTGCATTATACCTGATTACAAAAACGAATAATAACTTGTCTGATATAGCATTTTACCTATTTGCATATGTGGCCTGCATTTTGAAGTATGGTGTACAAGGGCATTGACATGCATGTTACGGAATAGAATTCATTATTATTGACATGAATATGATTGGTGTATGTTACTTGATTTTGTACATATATATATATGTGTGTGATATGCTTGGTTAAGACAATTGTGCGGATATTGCATAAGAATACAAGGTAACGAGCAAGTATTAATTGGGAGTATCATTCCATATAGGAAATGATGTGCTTTATACATGAGTCTTATGAAATTGAATGTGCCGATATTGTGTGCATTTAGATGTATGTGTACATATACCTTATTGAAAGGAGGAAGGGACCCGTATGCAAGGCGGAGTGCGAAGACGGTGCTATTGAAGGTTCACCTAGAGGGGGGGTGAATAGGTGATGGCTAATCTAATGGTCACTTAATGACAAATAATGCGGAAGCTAAAACAATTATGACCAATTTAAATCTTTTATACTAAACACCATGTATAACACAAGAGTGTTGCCGAATTCCCCGTGAAGGGCTCTGGACAAACTCCTCTAGATTCCCCTTGAATGGGTTGAGGTGCCGCGTTGGCTCTCTTGGTTGAATACAAGTGTTAGTCAACAATCCCAAGCAAGTATATATCAATTATGCACACAAGTATATCATGCAAGTAAAGATGAACACAATAAAGTAATGCAAGATATAAATAAAGGAGAGAGAGAGAGAGAGAGAAAAGGCAATCGCAAACACAAAGGGTTTGTTTCGAGGTTCGAGCACACTTGCTCTACATCCCCGCCTTCGACACACGAAGGATTTCCACTATGCAAGATCCCAATGGATCTCTCCTCGGTGCCGCAACACCTACAAGCCCTCAGACTCCCTAGTCCCGTACACACGCAAGCTCACTAGCTCGCCGAGGCCGCACCTCAAACCACGAGTTCACAACCGAACTCTAAACCACCGCGAGCACACTTGCCCGCCTCCTCAAGGAACAAAGAAAAGATCTTTGGTGATCTACAACACTTTGATCACCAATTACAAACTCTCACAACACGATCCTATGGATAGATTAGGCAATGGATAGCTCAAGTGATTGTGAGAAAAACAAGGAAGAGAATGGTGGTGAAAAACTCAAAGACTTTCTTTTAAACACTCTTGATAAAACTTTCCTTTTGATAGGAAATATTAGCTCACTATTTTGTGGAGAAAAACTTTTGAAAAGAGTGGGAAAAACTGGCTCTAAAACTATCTCCAAATCTTGGTGAAAACAGTCCACAAACCCCCAAATATATAGGCTGTCAAAAACTAGCCGTTGGGGTTCTGACAGGCCTGCCGGTCGACCGCCCGGTCGACCGCCAACGGTCAAAAATCCGACCGTTGGAGCCTCTGGTCGACCGGCCCGGTCGACCCAGAAGAACAGAGAGCACTGCTCTCAGTTCCGGTCGACCGGCCGAGTCGACCGCCCACAGAACTGCCAGACGTGCACGGTTCTGTGCACGTCCCGGTCGACCGGCCCGGTCGACCGACCTCTGTGCAATGGGTTAACTTGGAGCACAGTTTTGAGGTCTAAAACGTTCGAATTTGGGAATAAGTATATAGTATGAAGTTGTAGATATTGAAGTCTTATTTCTAATGCAACTTACATCAAATCAATATCAATTCAGAATTAAAAGTTATCAATAAAATAGTAAAAGGTATCAAATCAGAAACTGTAAACTGTTTTTAAAATAAGAACAGACTTCAACCCAATATTTGACATTCTTAACATTTAAATCAGAAAATTATTATTGAATATTAAATGTAGCTCTGAAAGTCATCTTTAAAATGCAATTTAAATCATGTTAATTGAATATAAGAATCAAAAGTTATGACTAGAAAACTAAAAGAATGTCGAGCAGATCAGCAGAACGGTCGGCCGCCCGGTCGACCGAGAAAACCCGAGAGTTCTAAAATGGTTTTGGTTGAAAACACATGTATATTTGAAACACCAAAAATCAAAACGGTATTTTTCTAGAACTAAAAATCTTCTATGAAAACACATATAAATCAAGAGTGTGTGTGATATGAACTTGAGCAATCCACCAACTATTCTATCCTTTACATTTTAACTAAAACAAAATCTTATAAAAACAAACCTAGACACATGTCTTGATCTTGAAGTCTTCCCTTGAAGTCTTCTCATCTTCTTGACTTGGTCCACACACGATCCAACGAGCTCAACTCTTGATGTGGTCTTGATGCATAGGCTCGTGAATCAACTGGTGCTAGCTCCAAAACTTGACTTTAAATCCTTTGTTGAAGCTCCACACCTACTAAGATCTTGATCATAAATCTGTCACTAATTAAACACAAGATCATTAGTAAACATAACTACATGAGTTGATCATCATCAAAACTAGAGTGATGGCCTTTGGGCCAACAGCTATATATATAAAAATGTGTATATATCAGGAGGAAGGGACCCGTATGCAGGGCGGAGTGCGAAGACGGTGCTATATAAATATGTGTATATATATGGAGGAAGGGACCCGTATTGCACGGCGGAGTGCGAAGACGGTGCTACGATACATATATATATGCAACTTTACAAATTATTGAGAATGAATGACTATGTGTGACATATATGTGTGTGTGTGTGTGCGCGCGCGTGACACTAAGGGTATGTTAGATGTGTTATTGTATATGGTATTGAAGACATCTAATACTGGTCATGTGTACAGTTATCAGCATCAATTGAACAGTAACTGAAAGTAAATTTACAGTCAAGTAGAAGCATTCGGTATCACATACTTCATGTACCGCATTCATCTTATTTTCATGTATCATGAATACTATACATCGTTAATGCCATGCTATAATTATGAATGAGATTGACTCCACTCACTGAGCCGTCGAGCTCACCCCCCCATAGCTTCATGTTTTCAGGGCAAGCCAGGGATAAATAGCAGCTAAAGCAAGAGTAGAGCACTGAAAGGGTGCACAACATTCATTGTGTGGGCCTATCAAGCTTCTATATTGACTTGTAATTGAGTAATGTGGTAATATGCATGTACTTAGAGTTGATGTTATAGTTAGATTGAATAGTTGCATATATGATGTATATACGTGGACTTGTGTATAAGTTCTTATGAATGTTCTCTTGAGTTGGCTTGTAGTAGATGGTGATACCAAGGAGATTAGCCTCAAGAAAGTCTTTGATTTGTTATCTTGTGTTGTATCCACGTGATAAATGTGTGAGATTTTAAGTAGGCGATGTCAAGCTGAAATTGTGATATAAACTGTATGGGATATTGTATATACATATCTGATTGATGAGAAATATAGAATTGTATGTGTCAATGTATCAAGTAGACTCCGTATTATAGAGGAAGTGCTGCCAATATTTTCAAGGATTTGGAGATGGTTATGATAATCTGTGGATCAATAGACGTTTATGTATATTTAGATCATTAAGAAATCTGGGACCGTTACAGTTGGTATCAGAGCAAAGGTTTAGAAATGAGGAGTAAGGCTGAGATATAGGGCCTAGAAAAGTGTAGGCATAGGAATGTGACCTAGAATTGTTATTTATACATCGGGATTGATCCATAGGACCAATATGTATGTATGTGTGCATTGTTTGATTGATAGCGTGACTGTATATGAGAAATTCCAAGGGGAGGGTAGTCGGTTCTGACGTGTATGATTGATCTCGAAGTGCATGATATTGATTATTTTCATACGTTCGAAAGAGGGCATACCCCGTGCCTTGATTCGAATGTGTTCTATTGGGGGTGCGGGCCCTCAGTATAAGCTGCCAGTGATATGGGACACTGGAATAAGAAAGTAATTGAAATATCAGGCAAATCAAGATTAATCGGAGCAGAAGAGCCTTTTTAAGAATCTAGTTGTGGGATAATCAAGGTCTCAGATAAAAGAATGTAAGGGATACGTCATACTGAAAGGATTATGGATTTTGATACTCTTTGAAGAGCATCCTTATATAGGGATAATTGATACTGTGTGAATATGAAATGAAGAGAGGATGATATATTTTGGAGAATCTAGAGACAGAATCATAGGTACCCATAGTGTTTAATAAGACGATTGATGCATACTTATGTATATAATTATGAGTCCACCAGTATGCTGAGGGACTGATGGTATGTATGTCATTTATTTTGTATGTATAGTGGCATGATCATTGTATGTGAAATTTGAGAAGCAAGTTATGTTGTGAGACAATCGTACGTGGGTGGTATTATACAGATCCTTGTCAAAGATTTAAAAGTTTACACTTAAGTAAGAGACCTTTCAGTTGTATGAATCATATTGATAAATAAGAAATCCTTATCTTTTGTCTCAACCAATTATTGTATACAGAGTCAAGTCGGGTGCTCACCGCAAGTTGTAACTATCATTGATATTACACTAAGTTACATCAAGACAAATAACATGAAATAGTGTTTGGGTTCACTAGACGAAACCTGATCAAGTAACAACTTTCATGAGAACAATAATTGTAACTTATTGTGAATTTTATGTATGGATGTACCTGTGACATGGGTAGTTATTATTTACACAGTGTAATTCTTTCAAAACTTGCGAAATTGAAATTTGATACAGTATGATCTCTAATGTGGAAACCATGATGTTTATGTTAAAAAAAAAAAAAATCCAGAGAATGGATAATGATATCAGTGATTATAACTTATTCATCAAACATATGAATAGGGTGTGAAACTTATTCTATTGTTTTAGTAATGGAGTTAAATATGAAGTTAAGAGGTAATTCAGGGTCAAACTTCTCATCTTTTGTAAGTAAAGAGGGATGGCTTCGTAAAGTGGAGAAGATGTTAAATGCAATAGATTATAATGGAAAGCATGAAGTAATCCTTATATATTCAGTGTCTCAAAAATAATAATCATAATAGTTCAGGAAATTTTTGAAGAAATTTGAATAATTGTGAAGAATAAAAATTTTTCACGACAGATAAGAATTGTATGAAACAATGACTCTGGCAATTCTCAAAGTATTCTTGGGGCAACTCAAGTCGCAGTGAAAAGCAAATTTGGATCTCTGATGCCTTTAACTATTCGATACAACCAATCAACTTGAATCTGTTGAATATCGATTAACTTTACCACCAGAAGTATGCTCAGAATAATGAAAATTTGGTAATGTATATTTATGTTAGAATTGGAATTTATCATGATTTAGAGCGGATTCTTGTTATTTTAGAAAACAACGAGCATAAAGTAAAGTGTTACAGTTACTGCAATATTAAAACACTCTGTGTCATCTGTAAAAGAAGGATTGTAAGTTCGTTTTGTTTCCTCATAAATTATGTGATAATTCTTGAATAAGACTGTAAAGCAATGATACATCTTTTGTAAATCATTACAAATCCGAAGGAGCACATCCTACAAGTTAAAACTGATTGCCACATGTCCAGTTTAATGAATAAGTGTGAACTTTATACAAGGATTGTTAACTTACCGATAATTGGTAAATTGTGGTGGGAAACTAATTCAGAAAAAAAAAAGGGATGATCAGATAATAGTGTAATCATCACATACATGAATAAGTGGATGGAAGGGTATGATTTTAGCATTCTTTGATTGAATTAACTTCGTCCAGTCAATAAAGTATTAAATGATAATTAGTCTATTAATTTAAAGCCACTGAGATTCTGAGTTTTTGTTATCTATTTTGATGGATCAATACAGATATATTTTTGTGGAAGAACTGATGCAAGTTCTAGTCCACAAAGTAAAGCAATTAAAATGTAAAGCATTTCTCTGATAATAGTAAAGCCGAAGAGTCTGCAAGTCGAAGATGTTATAAAAGAGCAGAGGGATGAAATATAGAGACCCTAACTCATTCACTTCTCATGACACATGATTTAATATGGGAGTTCTCTAGAAATTTCAGTTGTTATTAAGGCATATCCGATATAGTTGTGACACGAATCGGAAAGAAAAGTAGTTTAAATCCGCAATGCTTTGGCCCAGTCGAATATCCGAGTTTAGATTAGATCTGTTAATACCGATTGACTTCATCACCGGAAATTCAGAATTACAAAGCTCTAAGGTCAATATTGATGTTAAGAAAGGACTTGACCTTGAATAAAATGGGAAACTGTTTTAAACGAACAACCATTGGTTATGAAGTAAAATTATTATATCAAGCATTGAGACAGTCAGCAACATCCGCGTGAGAAGGATTGAATCCTTGTTCCAATTCATCATAGATTTTTTTTTGCATAACCTGAAAGTTTTGAGCTGCTAATGTTCATACAAATAAAGGTGAGCTGAAATTCGAAAGGGATGTATTCTACAGTTAGAAAAATTGTAAAAGCCACATGGAACCAGAAGATGAATTACAAATATTTAACCCAATCCTATTCCAATTGCAATAAGTTTCGAGGACGAAACTTTCATAAGGGGGGTAGAATGTAACAACCCTGATTTTTTTATTATTAATTTCTGGTTTAACATATAATTATGAGATAATAATTTATTTGATGTTACACGAAATGGAAAATAAATATTGTAGAATTCCAAATGGTGATTACAAGTTATATATTGAATGTTTTTTTTTAAATAATGATGTACATACGTGGGAGAGGGTGTATATCCACAAATACATGTATATATATGGAGAGATAGTAGGGTAATATTTTAAGTGATCACTTGTGTAATACTCTTGTGGTATTTATACCACTATAAGTACCTAACTAAATTCCCAAATAAATAATGTGAGTGGGAGTAGGTGCATGGAGATGAGAAATGGATGGTTGGGATTAATCCTTGGAACTTGAGTGCTAGGTGTCATTTGAGGGAGAGAAATCAAAGCAAATATTTAAGGAGAAAAATGGTCAAAATCTCTCATTTCTTCCCCTCACATTCTCTCTCTACCAACATCCTAGCCTCTTACTCTTTTCCCTCTCTCTCTCTCCATGGCCGGCGGCAAAGGAGGCGGCGCCAGGGCGGCCGGCGGCGCCAGCGTGGCCGCCGGCGCGGCGGCCGGCGCGGCGGCACGGCGGCCACGGCCGCGGCCGCGGTGGAAAGAGCAGCAGCAGCTTGCTGCTGCTACTGTTTTGAGAAGAAAAAAAAAGAAAAGAGAAGAAAGAAAAGGAAAGTAAGGGTGCGGGTTGGGTTCAAATCCGACCCATTAGAGACCCGAACCCGACCCAATCACTTAAAGAGAGGTAAATTCCATTTTAACCCCTTGAAAGTTTCTGTTATTTAATTTTAGACCCCAAAAAATTTATAATGGGTCCCCAGATAATTCTGAATATTTGATATCTAACCCTAAGTTATTGGTTTGGTTTTTGGGTGATAACTTGATCATTCGGAGTCGGATTCAAGCGATTTTTGAACCATTGCGATCGTGAAATCGAGAGCTACGTATCTGCAGGATTGATAACTGAAGTCAAACAAAGGTGAGTGGGGTTTTTAATAAATTGGATTGCATTATACCTGATTACAAAAACGAATAATAACTTGTCTGATATAGCATTTTACCTATTTGCATATGTGGCCTGCATTTGAAGTATGGTGTATAAGGGCATTGACATGCATGTTACGGAATAGAATTCATTATTATTGACATGAATATGATTGGTGTATGTTACTTGATTTTGTACATATATATATGTGTGATATGCTTGGTTAAGACAATTGTGCGGATATTGCATAAGAATACAAGGTAACGAGCAAGTATTAATTGGGAGTATCATTCCATATAGGAAATGATGTGCTTTATACATGAGTCTTATGAAATTGAATGTGCCGATATTGTGTGCATTTAGATGTATGTGTACATATACCTTATTGAAAGGAGGAAGGGACCCGTATGCAAGGCGGAGTGCGAAGACGGTGCTATATATATAAAAATGTGTATATATCAGGAGGAAGGGACCCGTATGCAGGGCGGAGTGCGAAGACGGTGCTATATAAATATGTGTGTATATATGGAGGAAGGGACCCGTATTGCACGGGCGGAGTGCGAAGACTGTGCTACGATACATATATATGCAACTTTACAAATTATTGAGAATGAATGGCTATGTGTGACATATATGTGTGTGTGTGTGCGTGACACTAAGGGCATGTTAGATGTGTTATTGTATATGGTATTGAAGACATCTGATACTGGTCATGTGTACAGTTATCAGCATCAATTGAACAGTAACTGAAAGTAAATTTACAATCAAGTAGAAGCATTCGGTATCACATACTTCATGTACCGCATTCATCTTATTTTCATGTATCATGAATACTATACATCGTTAATGCCATGCTACAATTATGAATGAGATTGACTCCACTCACTGAGCCGTCGAGCTCACCCCCCCATAGCTTCATGTTTTCAGGGCAAGCCAGGGATAAATAGCAGCTAAAGCAAGAGTAGAGCACTGAAAGGGTGCACAACATTCGTTGTGTGGGCCTATCAAGCTTCTATATTGACTTGTAATTGAGTAATGTGGTAATATGCATGTACTTAGAGTTGATGTTATAGTTAGATTGAATAGTTGCATATATGATGTATATACGTGGACTTGTGTATAAGTTCTTATGAATGTTCTCTTGAGTTGGCTTGCAGTAGATGGTGATACCAAGGAGATTAGCCTCAAGAAAGTCTTTGATTTGTTATCTTGTGTTGTATCCACGTGATAAATGTGTGAGATTTTAAGTAGGCGATGTCAAACCGAAATTGTGATATAAACTGCATGGGATATTGTATATACATATCTGATTGATGAGAAATATAGAATTGTATGTGTCAATGTATCAAGTAGACTCAGTATTATAGAGGAAGTGCTGCCAATATTTTCAAGGATTTGGAGATGGTTATGATAATCTGTGGATCAATAGACGTTTATGTATATTTAGATCATTAAGAAATTTGGGACCGTTACACATATAAATTACTAAATAGAATTTGTTATGATGGTGAGAAATGTGGTGGGGTGTATAGCTTGAATATGTTCATATTACACATGTGTGATACGTATTGCTTAAACTAATTGTATGTACATCGCATCATTATAGAAGCACTATCTAACTGGTAAACCCTATCCAAGAATATTGTTATGTTTAGATATGAAATGATGCGTGTGATATATGATTTCATATGAAATTTGATGTGTTAGTATTGTATACATATTTTATATATAGATATATCATATTATTAGAGGAAGGGATTCGAATTGTACGGGTGGATGGGGGAAGATGGGGTATTGTTTATATATCTTGTTATTGGAGGAAGAACCCGTATTGCACCGGCAGATGGGGAAGACAGGATGTTGTTTATATATTATGTTATTGGAGGAAGGGACTCATATTGCACCGGAAAATAGGAGAGGACATGGTATTATTTATATATTATATATACTATTAGGGGAACAGATTAAATATAGAACCAGCGGAGTGCGAAGACGGTGCTATGATATACACATACTGAAATTATACTTTGCGTGCTTACTGTTTAATACTTGATATCTACAAATGATTACCATGACATGAGAATAATATAAGAACTAGTTTAGCATCAATATCATGTTATTCATGTTTATTTTAAATTGTATAACGCTCAACATCCTTTGTATGCTCATCTTTTCTAGTTTAAAATGTAAATTGTTTAACACTTCACTCACTGAGTTGTTGAGCTCACTCCATTAAATTAACCATATTTTGCGGTCAGAACAGGGACGGAGGCTTGGCATAGTACTTAACCGATCATAGTACTGGAGGCCAAAGCACATCATCACTTCCTTTTAAATACTTTTGTTATGTAATAGTTGTGTAGAAATGACAATATTAAAACTCATGTACAAAATCTATATATATTTGTTGTATACGTGCTTATATACTCTAGCGATCAGTTGTGTATATTGTATGTAGCGATGGATGGATTCAGTGGTTTTTCTAAGTGTAAGTATTGGTATGGACGAAGTTATGATACATGTTTTCTTTCAAAATTAAGTAGGCGATGACAAGCTAAAACCTTGCTATTATTGTGTTGGTGATTGTTTAAGTATTTAAGTATTACTGAGATTGATGTTAAGTAGCGTGGGCTATTGATAATGTATTTGTATTTGGACAAGTGACAAATTACAAAAGAGATGCTGTTGAAATTTCGAGTGATCATATGATAAGTAATAATACTCATTCATTTGATTTGAGGATAAGTAGTGGATTAGAATAATGAAATCTGAGACCGTTACATCAGTTCCGATGTGACGGAAGTAAGGGGAAGAGATGGGATTTTTTTCTTCTCCTAAAAAATGAGCTCAAAAGAGACCGATCTCACAGATCAAGACAAAAAAACCCACTAATTTAATCTTTTTTCATCAACAGGAGGGGCAGTTCTGTCGCCGCCGCAGATGACAATGTAGAGGATGAGGTTGACGACACAAAGGAGGTCGATGGCACAAAACTGCGAGAATGACGAGGTTGACGATGCAAAAAGTGGACAAAGTCGAGGTCGACAGCGAAAAAAGGAGAACGAGGACAATGACGAGGTCGACGCAGAGGACAAATGATGACGTAAAAAGAGGACGAGGTTGACATCGCAAAAGGAGGACGAGGTCGTCGGCGAGAACAACGTAGAGCAGGACGACAATGAAAAGTTCTTTTGTTTTGTTTTTTCCTTCTTTCAAATTTACCCAAAACAAACAAGAGGAGAAGAAGCTCTTGAGTTCACTTTCTTTTTCCCTCTCTTCTATAATACCAAACAGGGTCAAATGTAAAGGTAGACGTGTAAATAGTCAAAAGGGGAATGCGACCTAAGTCGTCCGCCCCATCGCAAATCTCAATAAAATTGTAAAAAAATTTGCTTGCGCCGTACAACTCTGATTTGGGTCTTAAATTTGTGACACACACAATAATTATGTTGGAAATTATTCATGAACGAGCGTGCGGAAATCATCCAACGGACAGAGCCCAATGTATAAGGTCCTGAGGCAATAACATCTGGCTAGTTACGACGGGAGACATGTAAGAGCAGACAAATAACCGAGCAAGTGCCACAGGTCATTGAGATTGACCCAACTTGAATCCAAGCTCAAACCTCATTTAAATGAAGCATTTTAAATTGGAAACCATCATTTAACTTAATAATATTGTTTTTTCTCTATCCTAAGTACGTGTTACAATAGTAGCTTCGCTTGGTTTCAAAAGCTCTTGTCAAACAAACCATGAGAACCCTGTGAATTAGAATGAAGCCCAACCAAGTATCTAACCAACAAATACTTATTAGATGTAAATCTAAACTTCCAAAACATGTTTCAAATTTTAGACCCGAGCATGTGTCTTATAGTCGAGAATAAACACAGATTGTGGTCAAAATTAACCCAAGTGGATCTAAAAAAATCATTATTTTAGAATAATGCTAATTAGATTCGAGGTTTGTTTCTACTAGGGCCTGATTATTTGCCAGCATGAGAGAGGAAGAGACGGATTGTTTCTCTCTTTTTACTGAGTGTATGACCTTGAATGTGAGTTTGTTCCTCATAGCTGGCTTCTACATGGAGGATGAGAGGAAGAAACTCTTCAGGCCTGATTGTTTGCCAGCATGAGAGAGAAAGATAGGGGTGTTCCTTTCTTTTACTGATTATATGACTTTGAATGTGAGTTTATCTCTCCTAACCAATTATTGAGCAGTCTCTTACATGGAAGATGAGGGAATAAACTCTTTCCCTCAAATTTGCGGTGGATGAGGGTAGAATCACGAGGATCGAGACTATTACAAATAATTGAAGAAGGAGAAACGGAAATTATATATTATTGAAAAGGGCAATGTCCCCCCCCCCCCCCCCCCCCCACACAGCGATACAAGTGATAAGGAGAAATCCTAATACAATTTTAATACAATAATACAATAATAATAAGAAAACCTCCATTATTAATAGGCAATATGAATTATAATCTTAATACTACTCTTAACACCCCATCTTAACTAATTGTGAAAAACCAGCATGAGTTTGGCAAAACAACTCTCCAAACCTAAAAAGAAAAATAAAATAAAAAAAAGAAGAAAAAAAATTAGGATCAGTGTAGCTAGTAGTAAAATCTGGTGATGCTAGCCAGTAGATGCACTCGGACTAGTGCATCTAGTAGAACACACTCGAATCAGTGTAATTAGAAGAATCTGATGATGTCTGCCAGTAGACGCACTCGAATCATTGCAGCTAGATGAATCTGGTGATGCCCGACAGCAGATGCACTCGGATCAGTGCAGTTAGATGAAGCTGGTGATACCCGCCAGTAGACGCACTCAGATCAGTGCAGCTAAAGAAGTGATGCCCACCAGTAGACAGGTCACGTAACGTAGTAGCTTGATGTGGATATGTTTGAACTTATTAAACTTGGGCCTGCAGAAGATGGACTTAGACTTGGACTAGCAAAATATGCGGACTATTTGGATTGTTGAACTTTAATTTCTCCGAACAAGAGATGATTGGTGAGAAAATCAACAGACGCATGGATGTGGGGATGATTTGCTTGAAGATTGGTGTGAAATTCATTGATTCGCAACTTGACCACTTGATTGGTTAGAGCTGTTGATGTTTGATGTTGACGGTGATGATGAAAACGACCCGAAAATTGGTAAAAGAATTTTGAAAGAACAAAGCATAACATGACCTAGCGCTAGGCGCATGCTTCATGAGCACGGTCGACGCAGGCATATGAACAATTTGTCGACGACGATTAAAGAAACTTGGCTCTGATACCATGTTACAAATAATTGAAAAAGGAGAAAACTAAAATTGTATATTATTGATGAGGGCAATGCCTATATATGTAGGGATACAAGTGATAAGAAGAAATCCTAATATAATTTTAATACAAGAATACAATAATAATAAGGAAACATCTATTCTTAATATGCAGTATAAATTCTAATCTTAATACTATTCTTAACAGAGACGTCGAGAGATGGGGGGGGGGGGCAAGAGAGAGAGAGAGAGAGAGAGAGAGAGAGAGAGAGAGGATTTTGAGGATTATTTTTGTTTTTTTCCCCTTTTTCCCCGCATTCTCGTCTTCCCCATCCCAATCGCCTGCGACGAAAGAGGGGAAGACTCTTCCGTTATTCATTTTATCTTCCCTTCTCTCATCCTCTCTCATCGATACCCAATCAAGGACATTCCCCTTAAATTTGCGGTGGATGAGGGCTGGATCAAGAAGATCGAGGCTGTGTGTGTGTGCGTGTGTGTGTGTGAGAGAGAGAGAGAGAGAGAGAGAGAGAGAGAGAGAGGATTTTGAGGATTATTTTTGAATTTTTTCCTTCCCACTTTCAGGTCTTCCCAACCCACTCGCCTACAGCAAAAGAGATGAAGAATCTCTCTCGCCGTTTATCTTCTCTTCTCATCACTCGTCCTCTCTTCTCTCTCATCTGGTACCCAATCAGACCCTTAGCTATAGAAAACTTTACCTTATTTATACCCTCTATTTCCTCCAAGTGGGAAGATCTCATCATGTTGCGCAGATTTGGCAAAGATCAGTGGACATCACTACTCAAATTTTTTTAATCCCACATCTTAAAATATGCTATAAAGAAAGCCCATAAAATATACCAACAAGGCTTGGCTCATCCAAACCCAATTGAAAATTCTCCTCTCAAACTCAAATCAAGTCTTTTGGTCAAGTGAGTTTCAGACTTTTCTCTGCTACAATTTAATCAAAACCGATTGAAAGGAGATTTTCTTCTATGACTCATATAAAAACTTTGTCCGTCCGGTCGTCGTTTTTATTTGCGAGAAAAAGAGCATCATCATCCCTACTCTCTTTCTCCCTCAGCTCCCTCCTTCTCCTTCTTCTTTTTTTCTCTCTTATCTTCTTCTAATTGATCGATCAGTTTCTCACTGACTACCACGGTAAACTAGTGTAATTACTTCAATTATTTTCTCACTAACCGCTTAGATCGTAGATCTTTCTGGAACTCTCTTCCGCCGCTCGCCGGCCTCACCTCCCCCGCCTCCGATATTCTCACCCCCATTGAAACTCCGCACTTCAACACCTCTCATCATCCAGCCGTTCACGCGAGAGCACCCCAAACCAACGGCGCGGGCGATAGCAACCCTCTTCAACTTCCTCATTCTCTCAACTCCTTCGATTCGAGGGTTCTAGAAAAGGCATGCCCGCCTCTGCTCTTATATTAGTCCCCTCCCCCTCCCAAAAACCTGACCAACGACTCACTCCTCGATCCATCGCGGAATCGTAAGGTAATTCCTAAACCCGAACCCTAATCCCTTTCTCAGATCTAATCGTGTCTAGATCTTTCTCAATTTCTCAGATCTGTTGATGCTTAGTTAAAAACCCTAACTTTGTTCATTTTGTGCTCAGATCTCGATAGGAACCAGCGAGATTCAAGGATGAGCGTTGTGGGATTCGACATCGGCAACGAGAGCTGCATTGTCGCCGTCGCCCGCCAGCGCGGCATCGACGTCGTGCTCAACGATGAGTCGAAGCGCGAGACGCCCGCCATCGTCTGCTTCGGCGAGAAGCAGCGGTTCATCGGGACGGCCGGGGCTGCGTCGTCGATGATGAACCCGAAGAACTCGATCTCGCAGATCAAGCGGCTGGTCGGCCGGAAGTTCTCCGATCCCGAGCTGCAGCGCGACATCCAGTCGCTTCCCTTTGCGGTAAGCGAGGGACCCGATGGGTTCCCGTTGATCCACGCGCGGTATCTGGGCGAGCAGCGGGCGTTCACGCCTACTCAGCTTCTCGGAATGGTCCTCTCGAATCTGAAGGAGATTGCCGAGAAGAATTTGAACGCTGCGGTCGTTGATTGTTGCATTGGGATTCCGTGTACTTCACTGATTTGCAACGGCGAGCTGTGATGGATGCTGCTACTATTGCCGGATTGCATCCATTGCGCTTGTTGCACGAGACAACAGCCACTGCTTTGGCTTACGGGATCTATAAGACGGATTTGCCCGAGAACGATCAGGTGAATGTGGCCTTTGTTGATGTTGGCCATGCTAGCATGCAGGTGTGCATTGCTGGGTTGAAGAAGGGACAGTTGAAGATTTTGGCCCATGCATTCGATCGGTCACTTGGTGGGCGAGATTTTGATGAGGTTCTCTTCAAACATTTCACTGTGAAGTTTAAGGAGGAGTATAAGATTGATGTGTACCAAAATGCGAGGGCTTGCCTTAGGTTGCGCGCAGCTTGTGAGAAGTTGAAGAAGATGCTGAGTGCAAACCCTGAGGCACCGCTGAATATAGAGTGTTTAATGGATGAGAAGGATGTTAGGGGGTTTATCAAGAGGGAGGAGTTTGAGAACATTAGTGTGCCAATATTGGAAAGAGTTAAAGGGCCTTTGGAAAAGGCCCTTGTTGATGCAGGGTTGACTGTGGAGAACATTCACTCTGTTGAGGTTGTTGGGTCAGGATCAAGGGTTCCAGCTATTATTAGGATATTGACGGAGTTCTTTGGGAAGGAACCGAGAAGGACAATGAACGCGAGTGAATGTGTTTCTCGTGGGTGTGCTCTTCAGTGCGCCATCCTCAGCCCCACATTCAAAGTGCGCGAGTTTCAGGTATTAATCATTGAGTTTATACTACACAAGTATGTCATAATTGATTGCTTTTCATACCTTTGCATGCCATGCTTTTTATCTTTTTTAATTCATGAATTGTCCATAAAAGTGTGAATCTTTCACATTTTATTGTTGGAAGCTAAGACTCGACATGCATGCATTCACTAAATGTTGGTTGAATGAATGTCTGGGAAAAATTACTGTTTGAGACTGTTTGGTGCTTTTTCTTGAATGAGGTAGCACTAGTGCATTCCAATTGCTTTACTCCATATATCTAGGAAAATACGTTGTTCACATTTCTTCGTGCATGAGTGCACTTGTGCAAGGGAATGGGAATCTGATTAGAGGGTTTTTTACTTTTTAGATTGTGGTTGATAATAGTTAGTCTTTTGTCAAAGTTCCTCTCTATAATGAAATTTGCGGGCAAGCTTATGCTTGATTTTAGCATTGCTCCGATGAGGACTTATAATTCATATTTAGTACCGTCTTGGTCTTTCACACTCACCACCAAACCTCAGCCAGAGCCCAGCCTAATCTAACATACGTGAACTCCCATCATCCTTTATATTTCCCCCTGCTTATCTAAAACTAGAAGATAGAAACCATCTGAGTAGAGGGTCCTTACTTTTTAGATTGTGGTTGATAATAGTCTTTTGTCGACTTACCTCTCTATAATGAAATTTGAGGGCAAGCTTATGCTTGGTTTTGGCATCATTCCGATGACGGACTGTATAAACCTGGTCATTTATTGTTTGATTAGAAAGTCTCCTTGAGTACAAGCATGTTAAGTTGTTTACATATTCATTGTATTAACATATTCATTGTATAAGTAACTAGGGACTAGCATTTAATTACTGATGGTGAGAGTGGATGTGCTTGGTCTGTCATATTTAGTACCGTCTTTGTCTCCCACTCTCACCACCAAACCTCGACCGGAGCCCAACCTAACAAACGTTAACTCCCATAATCCTTTATTTTTTTCCTGCTGTTCTAAAACTAGAAGATAGAAATCATTGTTTGAAATATCGCCTCATGCCGACATTTTGGCCCGATATTGATAGCTCTGTATGATCCTATATAACCAAAGCAATACCTGATTTTTTTGCTGATACGGTGAGACAAAATGACTAAAAAATTGACCAATATTGTTGATTCCGGTATCAAAATCCTACATGTGATAATATCGAGATTCCAAATCATGGTAAAAACCTTCCATACTGTATGCAGGTTTCAAGCGGCTACAATGGTGCGTTAATGTTTGGTTTGGTAGGCATCATAAATTTGTTTTTTTTTTTTTTTTTTTTTGAATAGACTGGAAGTCTGTAAGCACCTCAAAATGCAAAATGACCGAGGTGCAAATTTGTTCTCTTGTTGCTAGTGTTTTCAAGAGTTGGATTCAATTTCTGAAATGGAGTTTTGTTGTAAAAGCTGCTGTTGTTTTGCTTTTATTTGTCATTTCTAGGTAACTCTGTTATGAGTAGAAGGTTCTTAATTCAGCAACTTTTGTGTCATTTTGTTTACATGCCATTCTTGGTTATTTTTGCTAGTTTTTGCCCCTGTAGAAATTTAACTGCATGTATTTGATTTTGATCAAGTTACATGTTTTCTTGTGTTTTTGAAGGTGCATGAAAGTTTCCCCTTTCCAATTGCCCTTTCCTGGAAAGGTTCTGCCCCAGACTCTCAGAGTGACGCTGAAAATCATCAGAGCTCAATTGTATTTCCCAAGGGAAATTCAATTCCAAGTGTTAAAGCTCTGACATTCTTCAGATCTAGTACATTCTCAATTGATGTCATGTATGCTGATGCAAGCGAATTGCAAGTGTCATCACCCAAGATTAGCACATATACGGTAAGTACTGTTTAGATATATTATTCACTTGATATATTTCTTACTGGTCGTGTCAAAGTTGTTGGTACTTTTCTCACATTTATTGTGCTGTTGATAGATTGGTCCCTTTCAATCCGCTAAAGGTGATCGAGCAAAATTGAAAGTGAAAGTCCGCTTGAATGTCCATGGAATTGTTTCTGTTGAATCAGCAACTGTAAGTATGACATAAGCTACAAAAATTTTGAGAGATCTTTGTCTTTCAATACTTTTACAGTTTATTCACTGGGGATTGTATGTATCTTTTATTGCTCCAGATGTTAGAGGAAGAAGAAGTTGAAGTTCCAGTAACAGCTGGAAAGGAAGCACCTAAAGAAGCTGCAAAAATGGAGACAGATGAAGCAAAAACCGACTCGTCTGCTGCTGGAAGTGATGTCAACATGCAGGATGCTCCTGGTACCGGGGTTGAGAATGGTGCGCCTGAGTCTGAAGATAAGCCTGTTCAGATGGAAACTGATACGAAGGTTTGCAACCCTAGCTACTGCTGTGTGGCGTTTTATGTCATAATATCTGCTCTGATATCGCATGCTGATATGACATACCATTGCTTATTTGAAATTAATGATAGTAAATATTTCGAGTTAATGATGCTAAGGTACTGCGTGCGTCAGTTAAGTGGCATCCTGAGATGCTAGTTATCTTATTGCTTAGGTTTTAAAGTTGCTCGATGTTCCTAATGATGCCAATTACAAAGTGTAGTTGCTTTTGTCCAGTTAGAGGATTTTTCTTGTAGATATTCAGTGTCTAATTTCTAATTGCACTACATTATGGTAGAATTACCTATTAGATTGGCATTTTATGCCATAAACTTATGTTTTACCCAAGAAATTGTGTTGTTTCAACAATTCTTATGAAGCTCTGGGGCAAGGAATCTACCGCGAACTTCCATTGATATTGCACAATCAAAAACATGCTTATAGAAAATTGTACTGATCTTTTTCCTTCATTCTAAGAGGCCAGAACAGCATGTAGTCATGCTATCTAAACTCCACTGGAGTTTTGGTAACTAAATTTCTCTAGGGATTACAAATCATTCTGATGTCAAGTCATAATTTGGAAGAGTTTGTGTTAGTTTTTACCATAAAACAAGTTTATGGTTGTCCTTTGTAAAAGAGGTGAAAGCCCATGATGCTATTCTATAGTGTGGCCTATGTTGGGAGTTACATTATTTGTTTTGTAGAAGATAAGGTTTTAGTAGGAAACTGTGATGTTATCCAATTGTCATAGGCTTCTTGTGAGAATGTGTAAATTTTGTGAAGACATCCAGTGCATATTTCTCCTCATCATTTATTTCTAGTGTATCAGTAAGGCGGTCTTATTTGTGAAGTTAAAGGATTGGTGTATCCCGATAGGTTCTCTCTCTTTTCCCCCATTTTGAATACTCTGGGATCATAAAGTATGAAATATATGAAAAAAGACACCAATTTTATGGTTTAAAAGCGAATTGCATGAGGAATGAGACCAAGTTATTGGGGACGAAAGGCTTTGTAATGTTCTCTCTAATGGTTTTATCTTTGTGCATAAAGAAGGAAAAATTAGAAAGGAACAGAAACAAATTTGGTATGAAATATGAGTGTAGACATAGGAACCATGAGAAATGAAGGCACAGTGTATGTAGATCACCTAATTGAGTTCTCGAGGTTCATTTCAAATTTTTGCATTAGACATTCAGATAGTTGATGCCTAACTCATATAAGTTAGCTGAAATTATATCTGAAATTTTCTTTGTAGTTCTTACTTATCAAAAGAGCGTGTTTTTTTTCCTGTACATGGCGAAAACAGTTGGGTTATTTGCCTTGCAGGGCCTGAGCTCTTGTTCTTGACTCAAGTCCGGTATTTACTGCTTTTCTTGTTTCTTGTAGCTTTCTGCTGATACTAGTCTTCATTTATTTTCTGTTGCAAGTTAGCTTGGCTTTCTGATTCCTTTGAGTTGTCTAACTTCCCTGTTCCTGGTTAATCTGTTGGCATCTTATTCTATGTTCTATTTGTTATATCTTCAGGAGCCTAAGAACCCCTCTTATTTGTTGATTACTCAGCTGTCTTTTTTAGGGTTCATTTTAATTTTACATGTAATGCAAGCACATCAATTCCATAGACAACTGATGGATTTAATGTAAATATTAAGATTTTATAGAAATATTAGGTCCTTAATTACTTACAGCCAATTTCTGTTGCAACCATAATTCGTTGACTTCTCTCAAGCACTTGATGTTCAAAACTCAATGTGATTTTTTTTCTCAAAACACTTGCTTTTGTGTTTGCGTGCGTGCGTGGCGATGGGGGGTGGGTGGTTGCGGGCTTTTTGTGTGTGTCACCATGGAACATTGTTGGGATGATCTGCTTCATCCATTTTGATTTACACATCCTAAACTGGTTGTGTATAAAATATGCACTCTTGGTACCTTTTAACCGTCCCGTACATCAAATGGTTACAAAATGAACCATTGTTAACTGTAAAACAAATGACACCATTTGATCGATGGTTATGTCCAAATTGCATGATTTTCATATATAAGCATTTTAGGACATGAAAATTATAATGAATAGAGTGGATCGTTTATAGGAACAATACGTGGTGGGATTTTAAACCGCCTCCTTACTTTGTGATCTAAGGCGACATTGGGGGGGCACTTCATCATATATATGTGTGTGTGTTTAGGAATATGTATCTAAGTTGTCATCTAAGAGAATTCTCTTAGATGACGGCTCAAAACTCAACATTCTGATTTTTTTTATGATCCGACCGTATTCATGTCCTAAGATGTATACTTATAAAAAATCACGTGATTTGGAGTTCTTTTTATCATGTATCAAATGGTTAAAAATTTAACGATTTTTCAACAATTCAACAAATACAACCATTTGATGCATGATCAAATGAACTCTAAATTACGTGATTTTTTTAAGTACACATCTTAACACATGAATATCATATTGTGCCGTCAGATCATAAAAAAATATCAGGATGTTGGAGTTTTGAGCCGCCATCTAAGAGAATTCTCTTAGATGACAACATAGATACATATTCGTTATATATATATATATATATATATATATATATATATATATATATATATATAGAGAGAGAGAGAGAGAGAGAGAGAGAGAGACGGGAAAAAGCTGGCATAGAAGGAAATTTCCTCCTATGTCGCACCCAAAATTTGACTTTCTCACCAAAATTTTAAGATTCGACTGTACATTAAGATCTTTGTCGTCTAAAACATAGGTGTATGAAAATTCATGTGGTTTGGACCTTGTTTGCTCATGGATCTAGTGGTCACATTTGTTCTATTGTAAAAAAATTGTTAATTTTACAATCACTAGATGCATATGTGAGATATGTTTAAAATTAGATCTTGAAATTTTGGTGGGAAAATTGAGTTTTGGATGTGAGCTTTTGTCCCCATCTCTCATATATATATATGTGTGTGTGTGTGTGTGTGTGTGTGTGTGTGTGTGTGTGTGTGTAGAGAGAGAGAGAGATAGACTTGTGTCATTCTGAAAGGATTCGAGGCCGAATCCTTCCCACTTAACCCTACGACATCTGAATGCAAGATCAACTTCGTTGAAGTTGATGTACATTATTTCAAGTGACTAAAAATAAAAAATCATGTATTTTGAATACTTTTTGCCCATCCATTAAGTAGGCGCAAAATGGACGGTTGAAATAGTGAGTTGGTTAGTTTAACGGTGTAGAATATTTGAAATCTAACAAAAAATTGGGGTGTGAGTTTTTAAGTGTTTAGATCATGATGAAATAGTTGGTTCGAGAATTTGTACGTCTAAAGACGTGGGTCTAAGCAATATGCTATTTTCGGCTAACCATTTTGCACCTACTTGATAGATGGGTAAAAAGTATTCAAAATACATGATTTTTGATTTTTAGTCACTTTAAATAATGTAGATCAACTTCAACAGATGTATTCAGATGTCGTAGGGTTGTATTTAAGTGGGAAGGATTCGACCTCGAATTCTTTCGGATTGACACAAGTGTGTCTCTCTATATATATAGAGAGGGAGGGAGAAAGACTTGTGTAGTTTCGGAAGGATTCGAGCCCGAATCTTTCCCACGCAAATACAACCATACATCCTCCGAATACAATATCCGTTCCGTTGAAGTTGATATATATTATTTCAAGTATCTATAAATCAAAAATCAAGTAGGGAAAAACGAACAGCCTAAAAAGTGAGTTGGTTAGTTTAACTGTGTAGAACATTTGAAACCTAATAAAAATTGGTTCGTATGGTTTTTTAAATGTTTAGATCATGATCAAATGGCCTGATCGAGAATTTATATATCTAAAGACATAGATCTAACCAACTCACTACTTTCTGTCGTCCATTTTGCGCCGCTTGATGGATGGACAAAAAGTATTCAAAACACTTGATTTTTTTATTTTTAGTTACTTTATATAATATAGATCAACTTCAACTGAGTGGATCTTGTATTTGAATGTCGGATGTTGGTATTTGAGTGGGAAGACCTTCCGGAACTACACTAGTCTCTCTCTCTCTCTCTCTCTCTCTCTCTCTCTCTCTCTCTCTGTGTGTGTGTGTGTGTGTGTGTGTGTGTGTGTTATTGATTTCTTGCTTCCACGTTCGTAGAGATGAATGAAAGCGGTTTATTGTCTATTTTTCCTGTTGTGTGGAATTTCAATTTGCTTGCTGTGCTGGAACTGTGTTGACACATTTTAGCTGCAATTTATGGTGGGAACAAGGTTGTGTTCCCTTGTCTATGCGCTGTTAAGATGTTTTTTATGCGGTTCAGATGTCTGTTAGATTGGTACAGCTCTCGTACATTTTTTTTGGGGATAAATTTTGTAGTATCGAGTTTTCCGATTGGGGATTTTTGCCATTGGGTAACATGCAATGACTTTTAGAAGTGTTGGCAGTAACCTAACCTAACCCATTTCTCACATGCAGGTTGAACCTTTGAAAAGGAAGGTCAAGAAGACTAATGTTCCAGTTGTTGAGTTGGTCTATGGAGGCCTTGCAGCTGCAGATTTGCAGAAAGCAGTGGAAAAGGAGTTTGAAATGGCTCTTCAAGACCGGGTTATGGAAGAAACAAAAGACAAGAAGAATGCTGTGGAGGCTTATGTCTATGATATGCGGAATAAGGTGAGAGAACTTTTCTTATATTATTGTGAAATATATGTTGTATATTGTATAAAAGAGTTATGTACGTAACGATTCTGACAGTATGCTCTCATTTTTTTATAGCTTCATGACAAGTACGAGGAATTTGTAACTGCCCCAGAAAGAGATGAATTGACTGCAAAACTTCAGGAGGTTGAGGATTGGTTGTATGAAGATGGTGAGGATGAAACAAAAGGTGTCTACATCGCCAAACTTGAGGAGCTCAAAAAGGTACCTAATTTGATATCTTAACTCACCCCTCTTGGTTCATTTTACACGAATGCGGAATCCATTTAATGAACTTGTTTGAGTGCAGCAAGGGGACCCAATCGAAGAGCGTTACAAGGAGTGGCAAGAGAGAGAACCTGCTGGTAATCAACTTGTTTACTGTATCAACAGTTACAGGGAGGCGGCTTTGTCCAAAGACCCGAAATTTGATCATATTGACATTGCTGAAAAGCAGAAGGTACATTACACTTTTTATGCCCTTGCATCATCCCCCCCCTCTCCCCGTTTCCACTGCCAAATGCTTGGCATTGCTTTTGCATGTAGATTTTACGTAAGTCCTTCTCAAAAAGACTTGTCCAAAAGTGCTTTCTTGGGGGAAAATGGTATTTCTAAAAATTTCTAGTGCTTCTTGGCAAATATTATTATTTGGAATAAATTTTGTTTGATGTGGTTTATATATGAATGGATGTGTGAGATTAGATAAGATTCACAGTAATGGATGTGAGGGAGAATAATTAAATAAGATCCACAATAACAATCATAGATGTCAGAGTTTAGATTGCGTGGGAGATCATTAGAGAAAAAAAGAGATCATTAGAGAAAAAAAGAGGAGAAAAAATGAAATCACATGGGATCGCCAGCTTTTGGCTTCTGCTGATGGGAAAACCAAAAAGTCTATCCCTCCAAACTGCTATAATTTTGTCTTCTACTTCTCCGGAGAGTCCATTTCCAAAAAGATTAGGTAACATCCAATCTTGTGAAAAAAATAATTATTTGCTTTAAAAGCGGTTAAGCCACTAATTAGAAGCAACACAACGTATGTTTATAGTATGTTTTAGATCTGTCTGTTTACTAGTTATCAAGCCTACTCACAAAATATTAGTAAAATATTTGCACATAAAGAGTGAACTTTTGGTGATTCTTGTCAATGTAAGAAAGATTGCTTGTTACAAACACAATCCGGAATCTGTACATGTGATTTATAAGTAATTGATGAATGATGAAGTGTTTATACATGTTTCTGTGATTCATTGCTATTGATGGTGCCTTTACTCTCTTGTGTCGATGATCGATCAGCATTCTCATCTTGGTGGACCGTCCAGTATTATATTGTTCAATATTCTCCTGCTGCATCATTTTTGTTTAAATGACAAGACTAACATAATATGATGTTTACATTTAGATTTTATATGCTGGACGTTTTCTTGTACATGCTGTTGTCTGAATTTGTAAGAGACAACAGATGGTCACTCTGTTGTCTTTTTTTTTTTTTTTGGCTCTGTCAAGAGGAACTAAGAATTGTGTCCTTCAGTTTTTTTTTTCTTTTTTTTTTCCTTCCCCTCGGAAAAGTGAGACAAGGGGAAAATGAATTCTCATCATGCTCATTATATTGTTTGACAGGTTATTAGTGATTGTGGGGAAGCTGAAGCATGGCTAAGAGAGAAAAAGCAACAGCAGGATGCCTTACCAAAATATGCCACTCCTGTTCTCCTTTCTGGTGATATTAAGAGAAAGGCTGAGGCATTAGACAGGTAATTAATTCAATACTTATTTATTGATATTTATGGTCAGAATAATGTGAATATGGGTGTCACATTGTGGGAATAATGTGAACATGGATGTCACATTGGGACGAGGACATTTTTTTTTTCCATGCTTAAAAAGATGGTAGGGCTACTAAAATTATAGCTGTTTTGTTCATGGTCTTGGGAAGGCTTTTAGACACCTAAAGAACCAACAAATCCTTCTGAAGCTATTTTATACCCTATTCATTTTTTGGAAATTATTCTAGAATTCATGAGCTCAAAAGCTGTGGTTTCCTGTCAGTTCAAAGTCATCGTACTTGCTTCCTGTTTCTTCCTCGTCATTTTTTGCCTATTTTATGATCATATCCGCTAACGTGAAATTAGAAACCTTATATGCATTTTCATTTTGGGAGTGTTTAGCAATCTGTGAGTGGGTTGAAAGTATGAAAGTGAGTTTTTTTTTGTGCAAGCGCAAAAAAGTGCCATCTTGTTAGCAAACTTTTAAAAACTTTAGATAAAAGACTGAAACTGCAAAATAAGCTGATGTTGGCTATAATACAAGTTATTAATAAATATGGGGCCCACTTTTTATCTTTCAGTATCCACTTTGAATTTTTAGAGCCGAAGTGGGAACTGTAAGATATCCTACTAGACAATTTCACACTTCCAGAATCAAATTTTATCTAACAGACACCAAAAGTGACTTAAAGAGCTTCACTTTACGCTTTCAGTTTCACTCACAGATAGCCAAACCCGGGAGCTTGTAAAGCAATTTCAATCTGGATCTGTAGCTTAAATTGTCTTAAATAGGTGATTTGCAAGTACGTCTCCTGAAAGCAGTGCTGAACACAGAGGGTGTTGGCATATTATGGCATTTGATGAGATGGCACAGACATGAATAAAGAACAAAAAATTACTAGGAACATGTCACTGTAGAGTGATTGTATTTTGCTCATTGATCGTGGGTTTATAATACCATATTATTAAAATTGTTTTCACCGAATGTTTTCATACCTGTGTGGAGAGGTTTAGTGATCTGTTTCCTTAGTTATGTAAATCTCTGAAGCGCTGAAATAAAAGTATTCAAAGATTCGTGTTTGTGGTCTTGGACACTCTGACTGGGATAATAGACGGCCGTTTTCTTTACCATGTTTATTTCTACACATGCACCATACAGTCGGATTTATACTTGCTTCCTGAATGTTTTTGATAAAATGTGTTGAGGAGAATTTGAACTTGTGCTTTTAACAGGTTTTGCAGGCCAATAATGACCAAGCCCAGGCCTCCACGGCTAAGCCTCAGGCACCACCTCCAGCTGAGGCATCTTCTCCGCAACCTCAGGCGGCTGAACAGCAACCCCAGCAGAGCCAAGAAAGTGGGGAGCAATTGGCTGAAGAGAGCGCGCAAGGCACAGCACCACCTGCTGCTGAGCCTATGGAGACTGAAAAACCAGAGGGGACCCCAGGTGCTTCAGCATAGTGCTCTCCTGCAAACATCTACTTGATTATCGCATGACGGTCCTCTTGGTTATCTGGTCCTCTTGGTTATCTGGGCCAGCTTGCATATTTTATTGTGCTGCTTGCATGGCGTCGTTGTGTTCTCTCGCCCGGAGTATAGGTGATATTTATAAATGTGTTTATCTTATGGATTTCAATTTAGGTAGGATCCCCGAAAATCTGTACTAGGTATTGTTCCAAGAGATTCAAGATTTATACTGCAGGGACAGTCACCAGATTTTGTTGAGACATTCCTGAGGTGGACAAGTCTTTTTTAGCTTTTTGCCCTCTCGCTGATTTTTCGGTTTGCCATTTGTTTCTGCCTTCAGTTTTTTGAGTGTGATTTACAGTTGCGGCTTCATCAGTGCTTTGAGCTACATTCGGGCAATTTAAAGTTTTCATGTCGTGGTATCCTTTGTGGTTACTACCTTCGTGATTTTATTTTTAGAAGCTGTCGTTGCAACACCTCTGTTGGTGGTGTTGTGTTTTGACTTTGTCTTAATTATTGGGTATAATTCCTATTTGTTTGTTATTTTCTGTGATTCCTCTCATAGTCGTAACGGCATGTCAGATGTGTCTGTTTGTGTCTCTTAATTGTCACTATGCTCTCTTGTATTAGAGTGA
This sequence comes from Agave tequilana, assembly GCA_038442645.1. Classification (NCBI taxonomy): domain Eukaryota; kingdom Viridiplantae; phylum Streptophyta; class Magnoliopsida; order Asparagales; family Asparagaceae; genus Agave; species Agave tequilana. The sequence continues at coordinate 192,478 of JAVJIF010005198.1, forward strand.
GCCATTCTGCTCGTGGTCGCGAGGCCCTGCAGGACAGAAGTAGGGCGGTAGTTCTCAAGCTCTCTGTGTGGAATTGCATTCGAGGTAATTTTAATTTTGTAAAATTAGAAGTAATGGATGCACGCTCTTCATCAGCAGGCTCTACTAGCTTGTGCTTCTAGGTTTAATCATAATTTAAGTTTGAGTAATGAAGAGTGATTAGCTCTGCCTTTAGCTGACACTTCACAAATTTCATTCACATAATCTATATATTTTAATGCTTCTTATGAACCTGTCTTTGCTACTCATATACTTGTTAGTTCTTTCGAAATATCAACTACCGATGTAAATCTTAAATTTGGAGTTTAAAGATATTTTAATAAAGTAACTGTTGGTGAAGTAGTTGTGTTTAAATATTTCATATGATTTTCTAAAAAATACTAGAACCGCTCAATTTTTAATTTTTTAGAATTTATTTAAAAAATCAGCTTTTATAATTTTAAACTTACTAAAAAATTTTTAATATCTTTTTAGAATTTTTTTAAGGAATTTTTAAACAATTAAACTTTTTAAAAAAATCTGAGCCAGTACAGGCCCAACCTGGTCAGGAGACTGGCCAGATTAGAGATCCCGAAATGAGACCTAGGCCCCGTGCGACAGGCTCAGATCAGCTCTGCACTTGGCCCGCTGGACCGTGACAAGACCGACCCATTTGACACCTCTAGCTTAGTACTCCCTTAGGCCTTGTTTGTTGCTAGAGTTATAAAACAAGGTCAAAATCGAGTTGAGATCCAACTCTTGCACCACTTCAAAAGGGTTGAAAGAGTAGGACATTTAAACCCTAAAAAACAGGGGGCAAGGTTCGTAAATCTTTTTCAAAAAACCTTAGCTATCCTCTACCGTCCAAGACCTAACTCTTGCATTTTATGCTTGCCTGGCACGAGTGAGCTATTGACTCCGGCCAACTCACAGGGCTGTTCTCTCCCCATTGCATTAAAACACCTTAAGATCATCTGACGTTACTACAATGGCTCACAAAGTGTTCCTCTTTTTTTATTGGCGTATCACTTTTGGTTTTGCACTGGGGCAGAACTGTTGTGTGACGATGTTGTAACACTTGCACCTGTGCTGGAACCTTATTTGCCTTGACACGAGAACAAAGAGAAGTAGAATCCTGATCCCACTTTCAACCTCAACGAATGACAGACAAATCTCATCAAAACATTTGATACATGAGGCACCAACCTCAAGGTCTCTGCGATTCTGTGACTCAGGTCGACGTGCCACAAGATTGTTGGGAGTTTATCCACGATTTCTAAAACTGGGGAAGAGGTTAACGTGTTTTTATGTACAGTTAGAGGGTTCGGTGAAATCTTACCACTAAGTTTTCAACAGAATTGCTTCTGTAATCAAATTTTATTTCTGGAACATCTTCATAAACATACAGGGGAAAAAAATTCCCCATTTTTTTTGACAATATATATTCACAAATTCCAATCCACTTGTCCCCGTGAAAATATGCCTGCCAGAAAATTGATGAACGGTGTTTTGATGCTTCAAATTTTTTTACCTAGTGAATTATTTGTAGGGAGAGAAGAGATAAAAGCTTATTGGAAGAGATAGTGCAGAGATCGGAGTCCAGAAGGAGTGAGAACGCAGTCCACAGCATGTCAGAACAGAGGCTGGTCGACCGACACGCACAGCGTGCACAACATCAGCTCGGTCGATCGAAGCAAGGCCCGGTCAACCAGAGCGGTTGACCGATTGTCATGCACCAACTTTTTGTAGGCGATGGTTGATCGATTGGTCGACCGAAGGAGGGGGTCGGTCGATCGACCGGTCGACCGACAGTCGGATCTGCTTGTCCTATCAGGATTCGAACTCCGTTTCTGATCTGGAGACGAATCCAATTGAGGTTCCCTAAAACTCTAAGACTCTCTGGTTATAAATAAAAGGGTAGAGCCCCCATGAATTATAACCTGTAACCTGTAATTGATTGTTGAATCAATAAGATCTCTCTCCCTCTTGCCCCGAGGATGCAGACAAATTGTCGAACCTCGTTAAATATTATGTTTGACTCTCTCTTATTTATTTGTTTTTATTTTTTTGGGCACTTTTCTGGTGTATCTCTCTCTGTTGCTTGGGGGTTTCTCATTGGCTGTTGCACCCGCGCGTGCAACAAGTGGTATCAGAGCATCCCAGGTTCATCGTAGGATCGTGTGTCGATTCTAAGAGCATTGGTGGTTGTTTGACGGAGATCATGTGTTGATCTCGGAGCAGCGTTGATACTGTTTGTGAGATTGTGTGTTGATCTCAGAACAGCATTTGGATTGCTCACGAAATTAAATTTGGTGGAGTAGATCGTTTCGAAAACTCTCCCAGGTTTCACTTTGAGATAAAGATTCTATCTTTGTCTAGTTTTTTGGTTTAACTCTGTTTTTCGTATTGTTTTGAGGAATCTTTTGAGAAGATGCCTAGAGATAGTACGTCTACGGTGAAATTCATGAATCCACATCCATTGAAGATTGATGTGGTGAAGTTTGATAGTAAGAACAACTTTGGGATGTGGAGATGTGAGGTGATGGATATATTGACAACGTCAAATCTCGAAGACACTCTATGATTGGAAAAAAAGCCCGAGGCTACTTCCGAACAAGATTGAGGCAAGATGAATCAAACAGCGTGTGGTTTGATAAGGTCTTATTTTACACAAAACATCAAGTATCATATGTTACATAAAATATCTGTAAGACAGTTGTGAGAGATCCTGGAGAAAAATTATTTGATAAAGAGCATCGAGTCGCGTTTGCAATTGAAGAGGAGGCTTTATAACTTTCAGATGAAGAGAGAACTCTCCATTGATGAACACATGAATAACTACACCAACCTTCTTACAGACTTAGTTAATGTGGATGTGAATATCGAAGAAGAGGATAAGGCAGTGATTCTATTGAATTCTCTTCTTGACCAAGAGTATGAGACCTTCACCCCAACTTTGATCAATGATAGACAAATATTTAACTACAATGAAGTGTTGGCTGCTCTTGTAAATTATGAAGTAAGGAGGCAGAACAAGCTGTCTTCTTCTGAGAGTATATCAGCAGAGGCGTTGGCGATAAGAGGCAGGAGTTCCAATCAGAAGGGTAAAGGTGATCGTGGGAGATCAAAGTCTAGGCCAGATTTTAGAGATATGAAGAAGAATCAGTGCGCCTTCTACAAAGAGTTAGGGCACTGGAAGGTTGATTGTCTAAAAGCCAAGAGTAAGAAGAATGAGTCGAAGACCGAGGCAAATCTTGCACAAGTGGGCAGTACTCAAGCCAGTACTTCATAGGCATGTGGATCGGACTTAGACTCATCGGTATTCTCTTTTTCTGTTACTACTCTTATTGTTGGTTACTCAGGAGACTATGAGTGGATTTTAGATAGTGAAGCTACCTATTATGTATGCTCAAACATGGATTGATTTTCTAGCTTTGAGAAGTTAGATGACTGTTCTGTTGTCATGAGTAATAATCACCCATGTAACATGAAAGGAATAGGTACAATCCATATCAAGATGTTTGATGAGATGGTATGAGAATTGAAGGAAGTGAGGTACTTCAACTTAAAAGGAATCTCATCTCAGTTGGTGTTTTGAAAACATTGGATCTTGAGGTATCTATAAGAGATGGTGTTCTCAAGATGACCAAAGGTTCAATGGTGATTTTAAAGGGCATAATCTCTACAACTTGAAGGATAGTACGGTTACAGGTCAAGTGACGACTTTTACAGATTCAGATGATGATTTTATCAGGCTGTGGCATATGATGCTCGGGCATACAGGTGAAAAGTCTTTGCAAGCTCTTGCAAAGCAAGGTCTGTTGAAAGGTGTCAGGACCTGCAAATTGGAGTTTTGTGAACATTGCGTCATCGAAAAGAAGGCCAAGGTGAAATTCGGCACAGCGACTAACTACACCAAGGGGATTCTGGATTTTGTTTACATTGATGTTGGGAGACCTACCAAGACAGCATCAATTGAAGGTAACCACTACTTTGTGACTTTTATAAATGATTATTCTAAGTGATGTTGGATATATACTATAAAGCACAAATGAAAAGTCTTAGAATTGTTTGTGAAGTGAAAGAAGAATATAAAGAAAAGCAAGGGAAGGAAGATCAAGACGCTCTGGTCAAATAACAGAGGTGAGTATAAGAATGATCCTTTCCTAAAGCTATGTCGTGATGATGGCATAGTAAGACACTTCACAGTAAGGAAAACACCATGCTAAAGAAGGTCCGAGGTATGTTATCCAACTCCGGATTACCAAAGAATTTTTGGGCTGAAGCTTTAGCATATAATTGCTATCTCGTTAACAGGTTACCTTCGTCTGTGATAGGAGGAAAAACTCTGCTGAAAGTTTAGTCAGGAAAAACTGCTCAGGTTATGATTTACTAAGGGTGTTTTGGTGTCCGGCCTGCTACCATGTTAAACAAGACAAGTTAGACCCAAGAGCGAAGAAAAGTGTGTTCGTAGGATCCAAGAGAGGAGTAAAAGGTTACAAGATTTAGGATCCTAAGGACAAGAAGTTTGTCCTGAGCAGAGATGTCACATTTGATGAGGCTTCAATGTTGAAGGCTGCAATTTCTCAGCAGGTGAAGATTGAGAAGACCAAAGGGGTATCACAACATGTGGAGAGTGATGCTACTTCACCGTCTCAGAAAAATCAGTATTATTGGAGATCACACTCACGGTGACACAGGGTAGTCATCATGTAGCCGATCAGGATACTGATGATGATGAGGATCAAGGATAGGGGTGATGTCCATGAATCCATTATAGTTGGAAGAACCAAAAGTAATCCACCTATGCCTAGTTGGCTCACTACAGATATGATTGTGGCCTATGCACTCCCAGCCGTTAAAGAGGCAATTAGGCCTACATATAGGAAAGCTGAAATCAGTTCAGAGTCCAAGATGTGGAAGGATGTCATAGTGGAAGAGATGAGTTCTCTGTATAAAAACGACACTTGGGAAATGACAGAGTTGCCCAAGAGAGGAAGGCAATTAGTTATAAGTGGGTATATGCAAAGAAATAAGGATCTCTCAAAGTTGATATTGTATGCTATAGAGCCAGATTGGTAGCTAAAGGCTACACACAGCGAGAAGGCATTGACTACAACGAGGTATTCTAACCTGTTGTAAAGCACTCATCGATTCAAATTTTGCTGGCGCTGGTAGCACAGTATGAGTTGTAACTTGACCAGCTCGATGTGAAGACCACCTTTCTTCATGGCGATCTTGAAGAGAAGATCTATATGTATCATCCGATGGGGTTCAAAACTACAGGAAAGGAGAATATTGTATGTAAGCTGAAGAAATCACCATATGGATTAAAGCAGTCTCCTAGACAGTGGTACAAGCATTTCGATAGCTTCATAAGAGGTAAAAGGTACACACGTAGCCATTATGATCCATGTGTATATTATAATAAGCTACCCAATGGAGAGTAAATCTATCTACTTTTATATTTAGACGATATGTTCATCACTTCTAAGAGCAGATCCGTAATAGATAAATTGAAGAAAGACTTGTCTTTCGAGTTTGAGATGAAGATTTTGGTGAAGCGAAGAAAGTGCTAGACATGGAGATTGAGCGAGACCAAAGGAGTGGTAATGTTAGCTTGACACAAAAGGACTATTTGCAAAAGATACTTTAGAGGGTTAACATCAACGGTGATACAAAATCTGTAAGTACACTATTGGCTCCTCATTTCAAATGAAAAGCCACTGTCTCCTACTACTGTCAAAAAACGTGAGTACATGACTCGTGTGTCGTATGCTAGCGCAGGTGGTAGCTTAATGTATGCAATGACGTGTACAAAACTTGATTTGTTACAAACTGTCTTGATAATTAGCAGATATATGCATGATCCCGCGAGGGATTATTGGGAGGCAGTAAAGTGGGTTCTACGGTACATCAAAGGTACCATAGACTAGGCCTGTCAATGGGTCGGGTTCAGGGCGGTACAGGTGGTACCAGACCTGGACCCTTTACTCAAGAGGGTACCATACCCGTCCCGTTTACCCGCGGGTCCAGAAGGTGGGTTTTCATGCCCGGACCCGCTATACCCGCGAGTCCAGACCCGTTTACCCAGACCCATAACAAAAAAAAAAAAGATACACAAACAAATACAATAATAAAAACACATGAAGAGAGGGAAAAATTTTGTAAAGAGAAAAAAGCATGTTTTTAATATCAATAAAGGATGAAATGCAACCAGGTGCAAAAGGTGGAGGAAAAATTTTCGATGAAAGACTCTAATAAAGAAAAAAAAATTTAAAGCAAAGCCCCCAAATTTATTTAGAAAAAACATAACAATAGGATCACCCACTAAGCACAAAGGGATCATTTACTGATAGAGTCTTGAGAGGGTTTTAATTCTATTAGTATTATTTATATTTATGTTTTGAAATGGGTAAATGGGTAATCAGGTCTGGCTCAAATAAAATCAGACCTGTCCCATTTAATAATCGGGTATACGGGTATATGGGTAAACGGGTATGGGTCCAGAGCAGCCCTTTCCATACCCGCTTAATCGGGTCGGGTCTGGGTCGAGTCCGGGTCTGGACCCGACCCATTGACAGGCCTACCATAGACTTTGGTTCAGTATTCGAGAAGGATTCTACGGGGAAGAAGGATTGTGTCGGATATGTTGAATTCTAACTATGCAAGAGATCTCGACAAATGCCAGTTTACAACAGAATATGTTTTTACATTGTCCCAAGCACCAGTGAGTTTGCGCTATATTCTACACACTACTGTTGCATTGTCTACTACAGAGGCCGATTACATGGCCATGACGGAGGCTATGAAAGACGCAATATGACTTCAAGGTTGCTCGTCTGTTGAAGATCAACTGTGATAGTATGAGGGCTATCTATTTGGTAAAGAATCAGGTGTATGCAAGGAGGAAACACATTGATTTCATGTTCCACTTTGTTCGAGAGATTCTTGATGAATGTAACATTAAGTTACTAAAGATTCACACAAAAGAGAATCTCATTGATGTGCTTACCAAGATAATTTCGGGAGTGAAATCTACACATTATAAAGAGATGCTACATATCCTCCTAGTTGATTGAGCTCGGTTGAGTTCGTTTGGATGAACTACAGATGACTTGATCCCTTGAGAAAGGTACGTAGATAGCCACACAGGCGCAGCTCCTTTCGAGTCAACATGTACTGTGTTAAGTGCGATTCAAATTTGAAAAATCTTCACCGAGATGAATTATAACGATAGAGGAGATAAAAGCTTGTTTGGAAGAGTTTTTTAACTCACGACAAGAGATAGTGCAGAGATCGGACTCCAAAAAGAGCGAGAACACGGTCTATAACATGTCAAGACATAGGCTAGCCAACCGACATACACAGCGTGCACAACAGCAACCCAATCGACCACAGCAGAGCCCGATTGACCGGAGCAATCGACCAATTATTAGAAAGACCACTCAACCGAAAGAAGGGATCAATCGACCAACTAATCCACTGAAAGAAAAGGCCAATCAACTGACCAGTTGATCGATCAACTAAAAGAGAGCACCTACCGATCGACCGACTAAAAAAAATACCAAACAATCGACCAATCAACCGATAATCAAATCCGCTTGTCCTATCAAGATAACTCCGTTTCTAATTCATTCAAAGATGACTCCAATTGAGATTTCCTAAAACTCTAACTATAAATAAAAAAAAATAGAGCCTCCATAAATTGTAACATGTAACTAATTATTAAATCAATAAGAGATCTCCCTATTTCCTCTTAAGAGGGAGAAATTATCAAGCATCATTAAATATTGTGCCTGACTCTCTCTTTATTTGTTTGTTCTTTTGAGTACTTTTCCAGCATATTTCTCATTGTTGTTTGCCACCGGAGCGCACCACACTGTTACTCTATTAATAGCCACATTTTCAGTCTGACAAAATTTCTTCTATGTGAACCAAATTCAAACATCACTTCTTCCCCAAATCAATCAAAAAACAATCAGTTCGCGTAACCCAGCGCAATCAGAGACGTCAAACATTTACCAACTCTCAAATCCATAGAAACAACATAATTTATTATCAGAGACCTCACATGATTTCCAATCAAAAGATGAGAACAAAATCAACAACCCCACATCATTAGAAAGGTAGTAGCAGTAATACTAAAATATCTACATAATATGTCCACTTTTAACAATTCATCCCCCAAATTTACTTGTGCTGCTGTTTGCCCCTGAGCTTGACCCCGAGCGCGCGCTCCATCTTGGCCAGCACCGCCTGGTTCGGCACCGCCTTCCCGCTCTCGTACTCCTGCACCACCTGGGCCCTCTCGTTTATCGCCTTCGCCAGCTCAGCCTGGCTCCACTTCTTCGCGATCCTCGCCTTCTGGATCGCCGACCGTACATCGGCCGGCACCCGGTCCAGCGCGGCCGGCTCGGTCTGCTCGTCCAGCTTCCGTGCGTACACCGCGGGCTGGGCCGCCGCCGAGGTCCCCTTCTTGTTGGACCCCGCGTCAAACTTCTTCACCGTCTCCACCTGGGCCCCGGCCCGGATCGCCTGGGCCACCGCTTTGGGGTCGCGGAGGTCGGCGGGCTTGGCTTGCGCCGGCTGAGCACGACCGGCTCCCAGTCCTGCGTGATGCTGCCCGTGGATCTCGATGGCATTTTCGATATTGCCTTCCTCTGAGCAAGCTGAGAGATTAATAATTTAGCTGCTTAATGGCGATGAGGGAGAGAGCGGGGGATTTATCGAGAGTGAGGGGCTCTGGAGTCTCTGGAATCTGGAAGGTTCCTGTGGGTTCGAGAGAGGGTGGTTTCGTGGGCGCAAAAATTACCTCCTGTGTTTTTTTTGTTCTTTTCTGGAAGGTTCGGGAGGGGCCGTTGGTTCCCGAATTACAAGGGCCGGGCCGGCCGGGTTTCAGTGGGTGTTGGGTTTGGATCCGATAAGATCGGGGTTTGTTGGACCGGGTCGAAACAAAGATCAAATTCGTAACCCAGCCCGTTCTTATCATTGGGCCAGGGCCCTGTCTGTCCTTTTGTTTAATTAAGACTAAATTTCATTTTAATGCCCTAGATATTGTATTTAAATACTCTATTGATTTCTTTGGTGTACATGAGGTATAAGGTATGGTATTATCTCTTAGCACTTTGATACCCTCTATTAGCTTATTTTTATAATATTTTTAGAATATTTTCATGTGAGAAACATGTGACTCTTTTGGACAATTATACCATCTTCTTTATTTTTATTCTTTGAATCTTATTTATCCCATTTTTCAAAACCCATGAAATACAAACTCAATACTTATCCTCCTATAATTCTTTTCTTCTTTTAACATATTTTGTTATTCTTATTCTTCTATGACATTTTCTTCGAAATTTATCACCCCAAATCAGTTTAGAAAATAATTTAGGACAAAATTTAAAATCATATATAGCTTGTTTCAGATTAACTTGGAGAAATTTCAAAATCATAATAAAGAAATTTTATAAATAAAAAATAGTCTTTTTGGAATCATCATGTGTCACATGTTCTTGAAAAAAATTTAATCATACTTTTCTTATATTGTGTTTCTTTGGACACTAGAGTTTGAAACTTAAAGTTTGTCATGAAAATAGAATTGAAAGATAAGAGTAAATTTATCTTTTAGCTCCATTATTAACATGCGTTGATTGCATTTTCCTAAAAAAAATTATAAGGTATTTATGTGCAGCAAAAAAAAATAATAGGCTATTTAAGTGCAATATTCTTGAAACTTTAGGATATTAAAGTGTAATTTAACCTTTAATTAATTAAAAAGTGTGTAATTTTCAAATTTAATATGTGATAAGTGGCATCCACGTGTCATTTTCTCAAAATTTCATGTTTTTACAAAGTTCCTACAGCTTACATTATAACCTATAATTCTATGAGGAAAGAAGCCCAATAAAAAACTCTCATGAAGCTAAAATGAAGAAGCTAAAACGAAAGCTTGATCCGCACATGAATCATAATCATATTGTCCTGACAAAAATATGTAACACCAGCATTATTAAACACTGACTTAATATTTTAATATAGGATTAATAATATTTAATAATGACCAATGAGATTAATTGACACGATAATTAATTTAATTATTTTGGTATGAAATAAATTTCAATAATTTATTTGGAGAAATTTGAAGTGGAATAAATCGAAACTTGTGTTGGAATTGAAGAATATAAAGCTGAATCTTCGAGATGAATTATGGCGAGATCCGTTGATCAAATCAACCGGATGATGGTTGGAGTGTGTTCTCCTTCCATTTGTGATGAACGTGGTATATTTACATGTTCAATTCCGACTTCGAATGAATGAGATATTCAAGTCCAAAGATTGCCTAATTCAAAGCCAAAAGGGACTAAATTTAGCTACAAGCATTTAGTCCCACATTGGCCATGTGTTGGAAGCTCATGGGGTATAAATAGAGAAAAATGAGAACAAAGGGCGTGCCTTTGGGTACTTGGAGTTTTCGCGCGCGAAAAGGAGGGAACTATGCACGTACTTACGTACGTGCGCGCACGCGCGCCGCCGCTGGCGGCGGCGGCCGGGCTCGGGTCCGGGTCCGTGGCTCGTGGCTCGTGGCTCGTGGTCCGTGGCCTGGGTTCCCTACCTGGTTCTTTTTGAATCAGGGTCAGTTGGTCCGCGAAAGGATTCGAATCTCCAACGGGTGTCCGTCCGCGCGAACAGATCCGTCCGTTCGCCAACCGCTGTCGGAAAACCGACAGGGCGGTTGATCGGTTGCGACGGTTCTGTCCGAACCGTCGCAACTGCTGGAATTTGGCGGACGAGAATACCCCTCCAGAGCGCTATAAAAAGCGCTCCAGGGGTCCATTCTCAGACACACCAAAATTCGAGATCACTTTCTCTCTTTCTGAAGGATCTCTCTCTCTCTCTCAATTAAGTTCTGAATTCGATTCTGAACTGGGCTCCAGCGAAGTGGGAAATCCACGACTTCCAGAGCGACTTCCAACGAAGTGGGAATCCGCGACTTCCAAGTGAAGTGGGAATCCAAAGCGACGTCCTAAAGGAGATTCTGCCAAAATTCTTCAACCTTCCTACGTCCTCAACAGTGGGTGTTCCTCCAAAAGAGTAAGACAAATATTCATTTGAAATTTGTCGTTATACCGCTGTTTTGCTAATCCTGTGTAGGTACTGGTTGACTACGGTTCGACCGTACGGTGATTTGGTAGTGCTATCCAAATACCGTGAAGAAGTGTTGTATCTTGGGAGACCAGCGTCCATTATCCCGTAAGCACCGGTGCGGGGGACGTAATTGTCTTAAGGAGATTCGCTGTAAGCGTACCTCACTTCAATTACTGTATAAGTGGACTAAGTCCGTTATACAGGGGATATACTTTATAGTATATCGAGATTGACTTAGATTCAGTCTAAGTGAAACTGTATAAGTGGATTAAATCCTTTATACAGGGGATATACTTTACAGTATATTGTGACTGACTTGGATTCAGTCTAATTGGTGCTTAAACCAAGGAAGGAAATTGAAAGGTGGTTCTTGAATTAAGGAACGTTCTTTGAACGGAAAACCTCCCACCTGATATTTGCCGACCTGGCCAATTAGATTGTTGATATCTCAGTGATCTTGATAAGTTGTCAGATTGATTCTTGTTAAGCAGAATACCCAACAATCTTAAGACAATTATTGTTTCTCACTTCTGTTCTGCTTGAACTTGCAGAAAAAATGTCTGAGACAAATCAAGATACCTCCAGCAAGGCAACAAACATACCGCTCCAAGGTTTGATGCCTACTCCACTTCCTAACCCGAAGCCGGAGAAGCCAGGAAAGTTTGATGGCACAGAGTTCAAGAGGTGGCAACAAAGATGCTCTTCTACTTGACCACTCTACATCTGGCCAAATTCCTGCAGGAGGATCCACCAGAACCCGGAACTGATCGGGATTCAGTCCTTGCATTCGATGCTTGGACACAAGGTGACTTCCTTTGCCGAAATTATGTTCTTAATGGGCTGGATGACTCTCTTTACAATGTCTACAGTCCGATTACTACGGCAAAGAAGTTATGGGCCAGTCTTGACAAGAAATACAAGACTGAAGATGCTGGTACCAAGAAGTTCGTCGTTGGACGATTTCTGGAGTACAAAATGGTGGATAGCAAGACTGTCATCAGTCAGGTGCAAGAGTTCCAACTTATCTTGCACGAGATAGAGGCCGAAGGTATGATTCTTCCTGAAACTTTTCAGGTTGCAACCATCGTGGAGAAGCTCCCCCTGCGTGGAGAGACTTCAAGAACTACCTGAAGCACAAGAGAAAGGAGCTAAAGTTGGAGGATCTCATTGTGAGGCTTCGTATAGAGGAGGACAACCGCAAGTCGAGGAAAAGGAGCAGCAGCAGAACTCCTACGAAGCAAAAGCAAATGTGATCGAGGACTCAAAGGGGAAAGCATCTACTTCCAAAGCTTGAAGAGGAAGAAGCCTTCCCAGGGGTACAAAGGCAAGGCTCAAGACGGTAGAACCATGCGCTTCAAAGGGACCTGTTACATCTGCAACAAAGAAGGTCACAAAGCAAATGAATGCCACAGCCGTCAAAAGAAGAACAAGAAAAGCCACCCACAGGCCACATGACCAACCATGAATCACCAAGTCTTTCTGCTGTGGTGTCAGAAGTAAATCTGACAACCAATAACAAAGACTGGTGGGTAGACACGGGAGCTACCAGGCACATCTGCTCGGAGAAATTGTTATTCTCAGAATATCAAAGGCTAGAGCAAGATGAGCAATTATTCATGGGTAGTTCAGCTTCCTCAAAGGTTGAAGGAAAGGGCAAGGTCATCCTGAAGTGGACATCGGGCAAAGAGCTTACTCTTAACGATGTCCTTCATGTTCCAGACATCCGAAAGAATCTGATTTCCGGATCTATACTTAGTAAGAAAGGATTTAGAATTGTATTTGAATCCGACAAATTTGTACTTACTAAGGGAGGGATGTATGTGGGAAAGGGCTATCTTGTTGATGGACTTTTTAAAGCCAATGTTGCAGTGGTTGATAAAAAGTCCGTGTATTTGTACCCAAAGCTAATCAATAAAAGAAATTCTTCTGTTTATTTGCTTGAGTCTCCTAATTTGTGGCATGCTAGATTAGGGCATGTAAATTACAAGTCTTTAAAGAACTTGTCTAATCTGGGATATATTCCTAAACTCAACTTGGAAGAAATTCGCAAGTGTGAGGTTTGTGTTGAGGCCAAGTTGGCTAAAAATTCATTTCACTCAATAGATCGAAATACAGAACCTTTAGGGTTAATTCATAGCGATCTATGTGACTTGAAGTTTATGCCAACTAGAGGCGGTAAAAAGTATTTCATTACTTTTTATCGATGACTGTACAAGATACTGTTATGTGTATCTTTTGAACAGTAAGGATGAGGCAATAAATATGTTTACAACATATAAAGCCGAAGTTGAGAATCAACTCAACAAAAAATCAAGATTCTAAAATCCGATAGAGGCGGAGAATATGAATCAAATGATTTTAGTGAGTTATGTGCTAGTTTTGGTATAATACATCAAACTACAGCACCATACACTCCTCAGCAGAATGGAATTGCTGAACGGAAGAACAGAACTTTGAAGGAGATGGTTAACTCCATGCTCGTAAGTTCTGGAGCTCCGCAGAACTTGTGGGGGGAAGCTCTATTAACTGCAAATCATATTCTAAATAGAGTACCCCACAAGAAACTTGGTCTTATACCATTCGAGTTATGGCATGGAAGGACACCTTCCTACCATTACCTCAAAATGTGGGGGTGCCTTGCAAAAGTGCTGGCACCATTACCCAAAAAGACTAAGTTGGGAGCAAAAACTATGGACTGCATATTCATAGGCTATGCCTTGAATAGTAGTGCCTATAAATTTCTGGTTCATAAATCAGAAATACCAGATATTCATGTAAACATGATTATCGAATCTCGAGATGCTGTGTTCTTTGAAGACATCTTTCCGTACAAACGGGAAGCAGATAAGACTTCTGGGAAAAGAACACACGAGATGGCGTTCAGGGACGAAAGCCCCGAGGAACCAATTGTTAATGCGGAAATTGAACCAAGAAGAAGTCAGAGATCTAGAATCTCAAAATCTTTTGGTCCAGATTTCATAGCATACGCTATTGAGAGCGAGCCTCAAACATTTAAAGAGGCTATGTCAAACCCAGAAGCACAAATGTGAAAAGAAGCTATAAATAGCGAAATAGAATCCATACTAAGTAATCATACTTGGGAATTGGTAAACTTGCCTCCTGGAAGTAAACCAATTGGGTGTAAGTGGATTTTCAAACGAAAATTAAAACCCGATGGATCTATCGATAAGTACAAGGCTAGATTAGTAGCCAAGGGTTATCGGCAAAAAGAAGGACTTGACTACTTCGATACATATTCACCAGTAACAAGAATAACGTCCATTCGGATGTTGATTGCGATTGCAGTATTGCACAACTTAGATATCCATCAAATGGATGTCAAGACTGCATTCTTAAATGGTGAATTAAATGAAGAAATTTATATGGAGCAACCAGAAGGATTTATAGTCAAGAACCAAGAACACAAGGTGTGTAAATTGGTAAAATCCTTGTACGTTTTAAAGCAGGCTCCAAAACAATGGCATGAGAAATTTGATAGTGTCATGATCAAAGATGGATTCACTATCAATGAATGCGATAAGTGTGTTTACACTAAAACAGTTGGAGATGCATGTATCATTGTTTGTCTTTATGTAGACGACATGTTGATACTTGGGACTAATATTGAGATTATTAAGTCCACTAAAAGAATGTTATCCAACTGTTTTGATATGAAGGATCTGGGGGTTGCTGATGTAATTTTAGGAATTAAAATTACTAGAACACCAGATGGAATCAGTCTATCTCAATCTCACTACGTGGATAAGATGATAGAAAGATTCAAGGATCATGGGATAAAAGAGAATACAAATCCTTTTCCCCCACACGTCCACCTTCATAAGAATACAGGAACTGGAATACGCCAGTTGGAGTATTCTCAGATTATCGGAAGTCTAATGTATTTAATGAATTGCACTAGACCCGATATTGCTTACGCTGTAAGCAAGTTAAGTAGATATACTAGCATCCTAGTGATCTACATTGGACCGCTCTACTACGAGTATTGGGTTACGTATCACATACAAGGAATATGCCTTGAGATATGGAAAGTATCCTCCTGTACTGGAAGGATACAGTGATGCTAATTGGATTGCAGATTCTGAGGAATCAAAATCAACTAGCGGATACGTATTTACTCTAGCAGGAGCAGCGGTATCATGGAAATCTTCTAAGCAAACATGTATTGCCCGTTCCACTATGGAATCGAATTCATAGCCTTAGATAAGGCTGGAGAAGAAGCTGAATGGCTTCGACAATTCTTAGAAGATATACCGTTATGGCAAAAGCCAGTGCCCGCTATATGTATACACTGCGATAATCAAGCAGCTATATCTAGGGCACAAAATGTTATATACAACGGTAAGTCTAGACATATTCGTCGTAGACATAATACCGTGAAGCAGTTGCTCTCAAATGGAATTATCTCTATTGACTTTGTATCGTCAAAGGATAATTTAGCGGATCCGCTTACTAAAGGTTTAAGTGGAGAGCGTATAAACTGCGCATCGAGGGGAATGGGTCTAAAAGCCTAACCTTACCGAGTCAGCTTAATGGAAACCTCACTTAGCGACTGGAGATCCCACGGACTAAGTTCAAGAGGAAAAACTAGTTATGATTGACTCAGCAAGTATGCACTTGGAGCTTGACTCCAATCCATTCCTATGGTGCACATAAGTGCTTTTCTACAAGTGGATTAAGGATAAGCTTAACGCTTTTAATGATGCCTATATCTTGTTACTAAACAAGTGGAGTAGAGTAGACTACTCTTAATAGGTCCATCACCTATGTGAGTATAGAGTTGGGTCGGCTCTTTGGGAATTTCTATGGAGGCTATTATTCCCTAAAGATACTCTCTGAAACCAAGAATGTCCAGGGCCAAAACGGACACAACAGAGAACCAAAGTTGATTTGGAAAGTTACTGTGTGAAGCTTGTTGACTTGACTTACACTAACGGCTAACAGTTCAAGACCTAGTTCACTGATTAGCCAGTAAGTCCGATAAAGCTTTCACTATGGAAGGTTCAAGACCTAGTTCACCTATCCTTATGCAGTTTCTTTTCTCAAGTACCTTACACAATAGAGTCAGTCTCTTTGTGTGTCATTTCCTTGAATCTCCATTCATTGTGGGGGATTGTTGGAATTGAAGAATATAAAGCTGAATCTTCGAGATGAATTATGGCGAGATCCGTTGATCAAATCAACCGGATGATGGTTGGAGTGTGTTCTCCTTCCATTTGTGATGAACGTGGTATATTTACATGTTCAATTCCGACTTCGAATGAATGAGATATTCAAGTCCAAAGATTGCCTAATTCAAAGCCAAAAGGGACTAAATTTAGCTACAAGCATTTAGTCCCACATTGGCCATGTGTTGGAAGCTCATGGGGTATAAATAGAGAAAAATGAGAACAAAGGGCGTGCCCTTTGGGTACTTGGAGTTTTCGCGCGCGAAAAGGAGGGAACTATGCACGTACTTACGTACGTGCGCGCACGCGCGCCGCCGCTGGCGGCGGCGGCCGGGCTCGGGTCCGGGTCCGGGTCCGTGGCTCGTGGCTCGTGGCTCGTGGTCCGTGGTCCGTGGCCTGGGTTCCCTACCTGGTTCTTTTTGAATCAGGGTCAGTTGGTCCGCGAAAGGATTCGAATCTCCAACGGGTGTCCGTCCGCGCGAACAGATCCGTCCGTTCGCCAACCGCTGTCGGAAAACCGACAGGGCGGTTGATCGGTTGCGACGGTTCTGTCCGAACCGTCGCAACTGCTGGAATTTGGCGGACGAGAATACCCCTCCAGAGCGCTATAAAAAGCGCTCCAGGGGTCCATTCTCAGACACACCAAAATTCGAGATCACTTTCTCTCTTTCTGAAGGATCTCTCTCTCTCTCTCTCAATTAAGTTCTGAATTCGATTCTGAACTGGGCTCCAGCGAAGTGGGAAATCCACGACTTCCAGAGCGACTTCCAACGAAGTGGGAATCCGCGACTTCCAAGTGAAGTGGGAATCCAAAGCGACGTCCTAAAGGAGATTCTGCCAAAATTCTTCAACCTTCCTACGTCCTTAACAGTGGGTGTTCCTCCAAAAGAGTAAGACAAATATTCATTTAAAATTTGTCGTTATACCGCTGTTTTGCTAATCCTGTGTAGGTACTGGTTGACTACGGTTCGACCGTACGGTGATTTGGTAGTGCTATCCAAATACCGTGAAGAAGTGTTGTATCTTGGGAGACCAGCGTCCATTATCCCGTAAGCACCGGTGCGGGGGACGTAATTGTCTTAAGGAGATTCGCTGTAAGCGTACCTCACTTCAATTACTGTATAAGTGGACTAAGTCCGTTATACAGGGGATATACTTTATAGTATATCGAGATTGACTTAGATTCAGTCTAAGTGAAACTGTATAAGTGGATTAAATCCTTTATACAGGGGATATACTTTACAGTATATTGTGACTGACTTGGATTCAGTCTAATTGGTGCTTAAACCAAGGAAGGAAATTGAAAGGTGGTTCTTGAATTAAGGAACGTTCTTTGAACGGAAAACCTCCCACCTGATATTTGCCGACCTGGCCAATTAGATTGTTGATATCTCAGTGATCTTGATAAGTTGTCAGATTGATTCTTGTTAAGCAGAATACCCAACAACTTGTATTACATATTTGTAATTTATCTGTTTCAAGTAACGAAGCATTGGGGGAATTATTTGAAAATATATGAATATATTTATTGCATGTAATAAATATATACAAACCAAGTATTGCTATTTATTCTTAGTTATATATAGATTTTAATATATTTGATTAAGTGGAGAGAAGAAAGAAAGGATATATATATATATATATATATATATATATATATATATATATATATATATATATATAATATATATATATGAAAATGTACCCCAGCCGCTAGCTGAGAAAGACTCTCTCAGCTGTCACTCCAACATGGTCGCAATCCACTGTGACATGTCGCAATCCTAAAAAATCATATATTTAAGTTTAATTAGGACTGCGCCCATGACAGCAGTCTTCAGAAAAAGACTGCGACCTTGGTCGCAGTCCTTAAAAAAGACTGCGAACATGTCAGCAGTTCTCATAAAAACACTACGACTTAATTACCGTCCTTATAAGAAACTGCGACCATGGTACCCGCACTTGAAATTCAGCCATGTTGTGCCAGCTGAGAGAGTCTCTCTCAGCTGGCGGCTGAGTTATAGATTCCTATATATATATATATATATATATATATATATATATATATATATATATATATATATATATATATATATATATATATATATATATAAATAGAGAGAGAGAGAGAAATGTATATCAGCCCGCGGGCTGAGAGTACTCTCTCAGCCTGCGGTGACGTGGCTCAATTTGTCACCTCACTGACTTGCGGCCCGCTTTTAGGTAGAAGTTAAATTACCAAATACCCCTTATGATAACTTTTCCTTATTGTTTATTATTATTTTTTCCCCCTTTTATTTTTGCCACTCTTTTCAGATCAATTTTTTCAGCCTGCGATAAAATTCTACTTTATAGTTTAATTTTTTTGTATATAATGTAGTCAGAGTCTTTGGTCGCATTATACATTTAAACTGCGACCTTAGTCAAAGTCTTTTGGTCGCAGTGTACATGGTTAAATGCGACCAAGGTCGCAGTGTTGTTATTGATAAAGATGGCCAGGAACTGCAATCTAGGGTTGCATTACATGGACTGCGACTTTGGTCGCAGTACGTTAAGTAATTAATTTTTTTGTATATAATGTAGTCAGAGTCTTTGGTCGCATTGTACATTTAAACTGCGACCTTAGTCAAAATCTTTTGGTCGCAGTGTACATGGTTAAATGCGACCAAGATCGCAATGTTGTTATTGATAAAGATGGCCAGCAACTGCAATCTAGGGTTACATTACATGGACCGCGACTTTGGTCGCAGTACGTTAAGTAAGTGTTGTTTTATTAAGTGTTGCTTTTGGATTAAGTCATTTTTTGAATCTAAATGAAAAATGAAAAGTTGTCTGTTGTCTGATGCGACTTGGAGTAACTCCGTGAGACGCGACCTGTCATAAAGATTTTATGAGATCTTTTAACATCAAGTCTACTTTGACGAACCCCGCACCATTCGTTGTTTCCCGAAGCGGTTGTCCACGCGTCGGCTCTTCATTGGGTTTAGGCGTTAATGTCTTTTAATGCCAAACCGGCGCTGGCGGTTGGAGACCATTAATGCCGACGATTCTGATTAATGAACCATTAATTATGGTTATTATGGGCTGCCTATAAATAGGGCTCACCCTCTCCCTTTAACAGCCCATAATTAGACTGTTTTCTTTCGAGAGCAATTGCTCTGAGAATTTCCGCCTTCTTCAGAGTCTCTAATAGGGGCCTGCCTCCATGGATGAAGATGACCCTATGGACGAACTTGATCAATGTTCGTCCACAAGGGAAGAAGTCATAGACCTCATCGTCCACAAGGGAAGAAGTCATGGTCCTCGTCGTTCACAAGGGAAGAAGTCATGATCCCTGACGAGGACTTAAGCCTCACCGAGATCTGCTCTGACTTGATGCACCAGTCAAGCTTTCTGATAATTGATGGTCAGAGTGGGTATGGCGGCGGGGGATGTGGTGGATATAGTGGTGGGTAGCATTCCCTGTGAGGTCTAAAAACCTCCTCTCTTACCCCAGAAGTGACATCGAGGAAACTCCATGCTCACTGGATAACCTTCTGGTGAAGAGATGTTCATCAACGAAAGATCGTATCCCGGCACTTTGGAGGGTCAGGTGGAATCGGAGGATTCTGCTGCCACCAGACCTCAAGAAGAAGATTGCTCTTAGTCAACAAAGGCTCTTTTGATGTTTAGTCTTCTTGGCTACTTTAATGTTTAGTCTTCTTTGTACTGCTATATTGTAACACTCAATCTTATTGTATAACAAAGCGTTTTGTATCATTTTCACATGCCTGAAGATAAATGTCTGGACATAAATAAAAGACCTCAATAACACCACTGCTTTTAGTCAACAAGGGATCTTTTTGATGTTTAGTTTTCTTTGTACTGCTATATTGTAACACTCAATCTTATTGTATAAGAGATTGTTTTTGTATCATTTGCACATGCCTGGAGATAAATGCGTGGACATAAATAAAAAGCATATTTGTTTTTTTAATAAACTACGAACTTGGTCGCAGCCATGCATTGCAAACTAAACAACTATGACCATAGATGACACTGCGACCAAGGTCGCATAAGATACATTGCAAACAGTAACTACTGCGACCAGGGTCGACACTGTGACCAAAGACTGCGACTAAGCAACTGCTGTGGTGACGTGTCACCTCGTCGCAGTGTTGTTGTTTACCTCGTCGCAGTGTTGTTGTTGATTAAGACTAAAGACCAGCAATAGCGACCAATATTGCAGATTATTTTTTTAAGACTGCGGCCATCAACTGCGACCAATGTCGCAGTGTTGTTGTTGATTATTTATAAAGACCACCAACTGCGACCAAGGTCGCAGTGATGTTATTGATTAAGAGTAAAGACCAGCAACTGCGACCAAGGTCGCTGTGTATTTTATTAAGACTAAACACCAACAACTGCGATCAAGGTCGCAGTTTATTTTATTAAGACTACGGTCGTTTATTTTATTAAGACTACGGTCAGAAACTGCGACCAAGGTAACAGTGTTGTTGTTGATTAAGACTAAAGTCCAGCAACTGCGACCAAGGTCGCAGTGTATTTATTAAGTCTGCGTCCAGCAACTGCAACCAATGTCACAACCTTTCATTTTAAAAATTTATAAGGGTGAAGTAATATAATTATTAACTGCGTCCATGGTCGCAGTATATTCGTTTAGTGTACAATTTTTAAAATGAAGGTTTGTAACAATTGTACAGCATTTTTCAACCAAGACATAGTAGTAAAAAATGTAATTCACACAATTAACTTTAGAAAACAGATTTATATATATTTAAAAAAACAAAATACAAATTTTTAAACTTCTAATCCTCGTCATCACCATCGTAATGAGAAAGAAGTTTGCGACTTTGGTCGCAGTACTGAAGGAGGTCGCATTGCTATACGATAGCATATTTCCTCCGGTATTCTTTATTCTGTATTAAGTATGCGACCATGGAATATTTTTTTTACTTTTCAATGCTAGAAGTCGTCGTCGTCATATAAAAGGGGTATTTTTGTCAATTTGTTTCACGATTGTTTAGGCGGGATTTTTTTGGCGCCCACACTCTGCGACCGATGTGTGGCATATATTCAGCCACGTCCCGCAGGCTGAGAAACTCTCTCAGCCTGCAGGCTGAGGTACAGTAAGCCCATATATATATATATATATATATATATATATATATAATATATATATATATATATATATATATATATATATATATATATATATATATATATATATATATATAGGGGTTACTGTACCTCAGCCGACGGCTGAGAGAGTTTCTCAGCCGGCGCTGACGTGGTTGAATATATGCCACATATAGGTCGCAAAAGTGTAGGCACCAAAAAAAATTTAAAAAATCCCGCCTAAAGAATCATGAATCAAATTGACAAAAATACCCCCTTTTTACTTCTAAACTGGCATAAACTCATCCACAAATAAAATTTACCTAAAGAATTTTCAGTTGAATATATCTACAGTTATAAAATTCGTAATTTTACTACATTGAAAATATAACAGAAAAAAATTTGGATCAAGATAATGTGAAATAAACAGCAGCATTGAAAAGTAAAAAAACATGTTTGAAACATAAAAAAACATGATATCCTTCAGCACTCCGACGATAGACGCTGTCTTTTTTCACATGCCTTCTGTAACAGAATTCTTACCGTTTTACAAATTTCGCGATCATAATCGCAGTCATAGTATAATAAAACTTTCGAACACTGCGACCATGGTCGCAGACATAATATAATATAATTTTCAATTTTATATGATGACAGCGACACTAGTCACAGTCATAGTATAACAAAACTTTCTATCACTACGACCATGGTCGCAGACTTAATATAATATAACCTTCAATTTTATATCACGTCTGCGACCCTAGTCGCATTCCTTATTCGTATAAAAATAACAGGCGAAATATGCTATCGTCCAGCATTGCGATCTCCTTCAGCACTGCGACCAAAGTCGCAATCTTTTTTCACATGCCTTATGTAACAGATTTTTTATAATTTTACAAAGTAGATTAGCCATGCGACCCTGAGATCAGTTCGCGTATATCACATCTTATAAAATACTGTGTTAATTACACTGAATTAAATGAAGTAATTAATATTCTATCTACCGTGATACAACAACAGTTTAGAAAAAAGAGATGCACTAATATTAATCTCGATAAAGGAAAGATGTGCGCCATACGCAATCTAAAGATATAGGAAAAACCTTTTATAAAAAGTTAATTTGTACTTCACGTAATAAACCTCTGGACAAAAAGGAACTCTTCGGATTCTCCCGCCATAACTCTTCAATTAATATTTAATTTTTTTACCACTTCTTCCAATACTCAACCGTTACCTATAACAATTATTATTACTATTCATGTTCTTTCACATTATTGACCTTTATATAGTGCTTGTAACTAATATATTTTCTTATATCTAAAAACTATATTTTTGCTCTTCGTTTTCAATTTAATTTCAAAAACTTCTAGAAAATAATTCATTCTTGAATTATGTCTTCCCCATCTTCTTCCTCTGAACACTCAGATTTCAACTTCAATCATTCCCCCATCGGTCCTCTTTCTTCAGGGTATTCTATTGAATCTGATACCAGTCTGGACTTCACTCCTTTTGACTATCTCACTACATCAAATAATATTTTAACTGATCATCCTCTTCATGAGGATGATGAAGTTTTCATGTAGGTTAGTGAGGAGGAAATTATTCCTCTGCCACTTGACAGAGACATGCTTGATGAAAGCATGTCCTCTGATGCTGGTGGCTCGCTTTCTCGACACGGATCGGAGGAAGAGCTTGATAGAGATGATCCATTCTGGGAGTTTATCGATGAACAAAAAAACCCTCAAAAACAGGAAGATGATGAGGAAATAAGTGATGAACAGGAAGACGAGGAGAATGAAGACGACGAATCTGCTTATGATGGTGATGACGACGAGGATTAGGATTTCCTGATCTTCTGATATTCAATGTTATTTTGTCTTCTGTTAACAGCTTTTAATGCTCTTTTTTTGTAAGGTCTCTTTCTGACCATATTATGTTATAAATAAAATTTACTTCTATTTGTAAAATAATCTTTCATATTTTTAAAATACATATAAAGTATGCCGTATAGTTATAATAATTATATATGAAACTGCGACCACGGTCGCTGTCCAGTCATAAACAATTTGATCGTTTTGCATTCAATAAAGTTATAAACAGCTGCCATGGTCGTAGTACAAAATTAAACTATATAAATAGATAATACTACGAATATGATCGCAATCCTCTCAAATCAGTATACTTCACTGTATATTTCACTGTATATCACAAATTAGAAAATTGCGACTGTTGTTCTTAAACACTGTGACCATAGTCGCAGTCCTACTTCGCATGCAATAAGTAAAAAAATTCGTAGTTTATAGGCGGCTGAGACAACAGTTACAGTGAAGAGCAAACATATAAAACCATACGTAAACTGCGACTATAGTATTAGTCCTTAGTCACCGTTATTACATTTAACTTAGAAAAAAATCATCCAAAAAAAATGCTGTCGTGAGTACTGCGACCATAGTCGCAGTCCTTGATCGCATGCTATATGTAAAAAATAATTTAATAGTTCATAGGCGGCTCAGACAACAGTCACAGTGAAGAACAAATATATAAAAAAATACGTAAACTGCGATTATACTATCAGTTATTAGTCACCGTTATTACATTTAACCAAGCAAAAAAAAAAACGTTCACGACTTGCTCTCGTTAAGCACTGCGATCATAATCGCAGTCCTTGTCCGAATTCAATATGTCAAAAAAATAATAATTTATACATTACATGCGAAAAAAAGTAAACTGCGACTATATTGAAAATCTGTAAATTTCTAATCAGATAACAAAAAGATTAATAAAGAAGCATTCAAATTAGTTTCGTGATTTGATAAAAATTGGTGGCAGTTTAAAAAAATAATAATTTATACATTACATGCGAAAAAAAGTAAACTGCGACTATATTAAAAATCAGTAAATTTCAAATCAGATAACAAAAAAATTAATAAAGAAACATTCAAATTAGTTTCGTGATTTGATAAAAATTCGTGACAGTTTGGCCGCAGTTATAAAAGATAATTGTGACAATATTGAATAACGTTAGAAATATAAAAAAATAATAAACTATACAGATCTACTGTCTTTTACCGCAGGGGTATTTAGTAATTTCAACTGTTTCAATAGCCGGGGCGTCCTTTCTAGTATGGCTAATAATGTGCCACATCACCGCAGGCTGAGAGGGTCTCTCAGCCGTCGGCTGATATGCATTTTTCTCATATATATATATAAATATAGAGAGAGAAAGAAAGAAAGAAAAAGAGAGAGATACTTGTGTCATTTTGGAAGGATTCGAGCCCGAATCTTTTCCACTCAAATACAACCCTACGACATTCGAATGCAAGATCCATTCCGTTGAAGTTGATCTATGTTATGTTGGCCCAATGTTACAATCACCCAGTTTTATGGTTTTGATGATAACAAAACATATGTGGTTATTTTTATATATTTTTTGGAATATTTTCATGTGAGAAACATGTGACTTTTTTGAACAATTATACCATCTTCTTTATTTTTATTCTTTGAATCTTATTTATCCCATTTTTCAAAACCCATGAAATACAAACTCAATACTTATCCTCCTATAATTCTTTTCTTCTTTTAACATATTTTGTTATTCTTATTCTTCTATGACATTTTCTTCAAAATTTATCACCCCAAATCAGTTTAGAAAATAATTTTAGGACAAAATTTAAAATCATATATAGCTTGTTTCGGATTAACTTGGAGAAATTTCAAAATCATAATAAAGAAATTTTATAAATAAAAAATAGTCTTTTTGGAATCATCATGTGTCACATGTTCTTGAAAAAATTTTAATCATACTTTTCTTATATTGTGTTTCTTTGGACACTAGAGTTTGAAACTTAAAATTTGTCATGAAAAGAATTAAAAGATAAGAGTAAATATATCTTTTAGCTCCATTATTAACAGGTAATGATTGCGTTGTCCTAAAAAAATTATAAGGTGTTTATGTGCAGCAAAAAAAATAATAGGCTATTTAAGAGCAATATTCTTGAAACTTTAGGATATTAAGTGTAATTTAGCCTTTAATTAATTAAAAAGTGTGTAAATTTTCAAATTTAATATGTAATAAGTGGCATCCACGTGTCGTTTTCTCAAAATTTCATGTTTTTACAAAGTTCCTTCAGCTGACATTATAACCTATAATTCTATGAGGAAAGAAACCAAAAAAAAACTCTCATGGAGCTAAAATGAAAGCTTGATGCGCACATATATCATAATCATATTGTCCTGACAAAAATATGTAACACCAAGATTATTAAACACTGACTTAATATTTTAATACAGGATTAATAATATTTTAATAATGACCAATGAGATTTCTAAGAAATTGACACGATAATTAATTTAATTATTTTGGTATGAAATGAATTTCAATAATTCATTTGCAGAAAATTTGCAGTGGAATAAATCAAAACTTGTATTACATATTTGTAATTTATCTGTTTCAAGTAACGAAGTATGGGGGAATTATTTGAAAATATATGAATGTATTTATTGCATGAAATAAATATATACAAACCAAGTATTGCTATTTATTCTAGTTATATATAGATTTTAATATATTTGATTAAGTGGAGAGAAGAAAGAAAGGATATATATATATATATATATATATATATATATATATATATATATATATATATATATGAGAAAATGTACCTCAGCCACCAGCTGAGAGAGACCCTCCCAGCTGTCACTCCAACATGGTCGCAACTTATTACAACATGGTCGCAATCCACTGTGACGTGGGGTCTGTTTGATTGTCGTAATTGACCGTAATTCGTAATCGTGCTTTGTAAAATCATTTACAGTTATAAATGAGTTACATACATATAAGTTTTATGGTATTTGATTGGTAATATAAAGTTATAAGTGAAAAAGTGTATTGTTTTTTACGGTGCTTGGTTGTCGTAATATATAAGTCGTAAGTGAAAAAGTTGACCACAAAATTAACTATTTGGTAATTTAAAAAGTTTTAATATTACAAATAAATATTAAAAATGCTAAATATTAAAAAAATTTAATATTAATATAAAAAATAATACAAATTTGCACGACCACAAAATTAACTGTAATTGGGCTGTAAGTGAGTGGTAATTGGACTGCAAGTGACTGGTAGTTGAGTTACGTAAGTCTTTTACAAATTACGGTCCAAACAAACGCCGTAGTGGTAATTGGGTTGTAAGTCATTTACAAATTACGGACTTTTACGTCTTTTACGGCGAAACAAACGGCCTCATGGTCGCAGTCCTAAAAAATCATATATTTTAAGTGTAATTAGGACTGCGACCATAACAGCAGTCTTCAGAAAAAGACTGCGACCTTGGTCGCAGTCCTTAGAAAAGACTGCGACATGGCAGCAGTTCTCATAAAAACACTGCGACTTAATCACGGTCCTCATAAGAAACTGCGACCATGGTACCCGCACTTGAAATTCAGCCACGTTGTGCTAGCTGAGAGAGTTTCTCTCAGCTGGCCGCTGAGTTACATATTCCTATATATATATATATATATATATATATATATATATAAATATATATATATATATATATATATATATATATATATATATATATATAAAGAAAGAGAGGAGAGAGATACTTATGTCATTTTGGAAGGATTCGAGCCCGAATCTTTCCCACTCAAATACAACCCTACGACATTCGAATGCAAGATCCATTCCGTTGAAATTGATCTATATTATGTTGGCCCAATGTTACAATCACCCAGTTTTAAGGTTCTGCAGATAACAAAACATATGTGGTTATTTGGGCTAATCAAATTCAAGTGTTTAAATTTATCTCAAGGTTCTAAGATTCAAGAAGTTTTCTTCCTTTAAATGAAGGTGTTGGAGACTCAAGAAGACTCATATACAGGATCAAAGCTCAAAGCACTCAAACGTCGCTAATGGAGAAGCCCGGTCGAAGATCTTGTAGTCACCTAGAGCCTTGTACGATATTAGTTTGTTAAAGTGTAGTATATGGTAGTAATGCTCAACAAGTTACACACACAAAATACACGATTTCAAAAAATACAAGTTTTATTAGTATTTTTGCATGTTTGGTATTAATACATGTCTCATAATTTTTCAAAATTTTATAACAAGTTTAGAACATGTATTTCATCACCTATACATTACTACATCACCTTTAAACCAATACAAAATATTTTGAAAATTATTTGACGTTCAAAATTCAGTCATTAAACTGTTTCAGGCCAAAACAGTCGACCGCCCGGTCGACCGGTGCCCATTGCATGCCAGAACGGTCGACCGAGCGGTCGACCAGGCTTTTGGCCAAGGGCGTACACGTTTGTGCGCGTTGTCGGTTGACCGTTAACCCTTGCGGTCGATCGATTAAGAGACCCTAACTCTCGGCTGGGGTTAGGTCGACCGACCGACAGTTTAAAATTTTCTTTTTATATAACGAGCGGTCGACCACCCAGTCAACCGCAGCTAACGGTTTTATTCTGGATGACCGGCCGGTTGACCGGCCGGCTACTGGATGGCCATAACAACTAGTTTTTTAATCTGTTTTGTTTTTAGTGGATTCCTATAGGCATTTTGGTTCCCAAGTGTCTAAACTAGCCCCAAATGACCTGGTATGATTTATAAATGATATATATTCATTGCCTATATATATGAGTCATGGATTTTGGTTTTGCACAAGAAAAATACAAAAGTTTTCAAGCTTATTTCTAAAGAGAATAGTTTTTCTAGCTTTCAATCTCCAAGTTCTTTCTTTCCAACGCTACTTTCAGTTAGTTATAAAACTCCTCTATTCTTTCTAACTTAATTTCTTCTCTCACTTAACTTCTTGAGCATCACTTCATATTCTACTTTATAAGAAGTTGTAAGAGAGAGTGTTTGTCATTTCGTTAGATCACCAAGTGTTTTGTAACCTCAATTGGGCTTGAGCTACCTCTTGTGTAGAGGGTTGAGTTGGTGGAGTTGTGTACTCCGGTCTTATGTAGACTAAGTTGTAGTTCCTTTGTGTAAGGTCCCTTTGTGGAATATCCCTTAGTGGATAGTGAAATTCTTTATAGTGGTGAAGGCAGGAATGTAGAGCGGTGGCTCGAACCTCAGACCAAATTCCCTTGTGTTTGCGTTTGATTGTGTCTTACTCTTTATTATTTTTCATTTTTCATATTTGTGAAATTGTTTATCTTGCATTCTATGATTTCTTTCATTCCATCATTTTTATAACCAGTCTATACTTATCTTAACAAGGAGGCGATTGAGCACCTCAACTCATTATCTAGAGGAATCTAAGAGGAGAAGTTCTAGAGCCCTTCACGAAAAATTCGGCTTCAATTCTTATTTTGAGTGACCGTTTGCATAACTCATGTTTTAAAATTGCATTTGATTAGAAAAACACCTATTCACCCTAGGTATATTTCAATTGGTATCAAAGCTTTGGTGTCTAGTTTTTGGCTTAACAACCTTAGAGAGATCCTAATTGCTAATCACTTCTTTCAAAATTTCATCTTCATCCACTTTAGTAAAAATGGTCAAAGGTATTAAGACCCCTCCCAAGTTTGATGGCCTTACTTTCCTCTATGGAAAGTTAAAATGACCGTATTTTTGCAATTCTTAGGAAGCCGAGTTGCAAAAGCGGCGACAAACCCTTTAGTGTACCCATTGATGACGAGGACACTTGATCCGACATTGCCACTAAGGAGTTTGATGCAAATGTTAAGGCACACTTTGCCTTACTTCAAGCTTTGAACGATGATGATATTGCAAGGGTCGTCCATTACAAATCCACCTACGAGATTTGAACACACCTAGTAGTCACACACGAAGGAACATCACAAGTTAAGAGAGCAAAAATTGATCTCTTACGTTCCCAATATGAAAATTTCACCATGCATGAAAATGACACCATTGATGACATGGTAACAAAATTTACTAAAATAACAAATGGTCTTGCTGCTTTAGGTCATGCGATTGACAACGATCAAAAAGTAAGGAAGGTCATTCGGGTACTTCCACACTCATGGAAAGTCAAGGTACTACATTGAAGGAGCTAAATGATAAAGAAGAGATGAAGCTCGTCGGTCTTATAGGAAACCTTAAGACCCATGAAATAAAGAGGAAGGCATGGGAAGAGATTGCACCACAAAAGAAGAAAGTGATCGCTTTCAAATCCACTCCCAACATCTCCGATAATGATTGTAGCACCCGTTCCCGGGATACGTACCCAGATGCGTCTCCAGATTTTTTTTGACCGTATTGTTTCAATTTTCTTCTAGTATTTGTTTTTCAGTTCTGATTGCTTATGTTATTTGGTATCGGATCTGGATACTCAGTCTTAGAGTCAACCTGACCTGGACGGGAACCTAATACCAGCGTACTACCCGATTTGACCTTTCTGATAGTCTAATTTGATCGATTTTAGTTTTAAATACTATTTTCCAATATTTTAGATTTTTCATGATTTTTAGAATTTTTCAGAATTATTCTGCAAAATCTTCAAAATCGGTGTCGATCAGTATCGCTGACCAATTCCCGATTTTTTAGTTTTCAAACGGAATTAAATTTTTAGAAATTGCTTCATATTACTTCTTAGAATCTCATTTTCTATCTAAATACATTTTTTGAAATTTTTCTGAATTTATCAAAATTTGATTGATTTGGTGTCGACCAGTATCGCCGGAAGATTTCAAGATTTTTAATTTAAAATTAAATTGAATTTCTCAAATACAATTTCACCAGGCATCTTAAAATAATATTTTTTATTTTTGAGAATTTTTTGGAGCGTTTCTGAAACAGTCAAATTATACCTTATTTAAATAAAATATTATTTATCGACTATTTTCCTTTCTTACTTTTTCTTCATCCCCTCCTTTATCTAAATCTCCTATTTTATCCTACTTATTTAATAATATATGTTAATTATATTTTTAATAATTTCTTATTTTCCTTTTTCTTTTTTTCTTTTCTTTCTTTTCTTTTCCTTCTCTTTCTTCCTTTCTTTTCCTCCACCTACTCCCCATAACCCCCCATTTCCTGCCAACGTATGGCAGCCAGCAGCAGTGGCACCATGGGCTGCAACAGCAGCCTATCGCCCCCATCCCCTCCCATACTCTCCCTCTCCTTCTCCCTCTATATATTTTCCTTCTTTTCTTTTCCTTCTTCCCATTTTCTCCATCACCTTCTTCATCTCTACACCAACTCCCCTCAACCGTCGCCTCCACCATCAGGGCTGCCAGCGCCGCCGTCCCTAGCCGCTGACGCCGCCCCCTAACCTTCCCACTTCTCTTCCCCACTTCCCTCCTCTCCAAACTCCATCTCATCTCCATCAATTTTTTTATAAACCCATCACCATAAATCCTCTTCTTCTTTAAAATTCTCCATCAATCCCATCAGTTCCTCCACTTCTACCACCACACCACCATTTCCTCCTCCTCCTCCAACTATCCAACACTACCATCAACCACCACAACCAACACCACCACCATCAACCACCACCACCTTCAACATCAAACACCACAAACAACACCAAGCTAAACACCTAAACCCCTCCTCCCCGGGGCCCTAGCCGAGTTGCCCCTAGGCTGCCGGCCAAGCCCTTCTCCCCCTTCTTTCTTTTCTTTCCTTTCTTTCTTTCTTTTCCTTCTTTCCTTTCTTTCCTTTTCTTCTTTCTTTCTTTTCTTCCATTCCACTTCTATCCCCTCTTTAATCCCCAATTACATTTCTATATTTTCCAACATACCCCTCTTATTTATTTCTTTATTTCTTTCTTTCCTCTTTCCACTTTCCACTTTCCCTTTACCTCTTTTAAACACTTCCAACAAACACACTCTCTCTAGCCTCCTTCTCTCTCTAACTAATCCTTTCTCTCTCCTCTCTTATTCTCTCTACTATATATATTTTATATTATAATTATATATATATTATGAATTAGTGATGCGTACGTGTTCCGGGATTTTTGCGCTGTTTTCTAGTGATTTTAGGCGATTACATTTTTTGTGTTATTTCATGCTTGGCTATCATCGTTTCATACCTAGTGATTACTATTTTAACATCTATTACATGATATATTGATACGCGAATGTATTATTACCATCATTACATGCCTAATAAATGTTATCCTACTTTTAATACATGAAGTGTTATTATGTGAGTTGATATTTGACACCTGTACTTGACATGTTATTACTTGACACCTGATACTTGACACTTGATATCTGACACGGTATTTGACATGTTATTACTTGAACCTGATACTAATACCGGTTGTTATTACTTGATACCTGATACTTGACACTTGATATCTGACACCGGTACTTGACATGTTATTACTTGACACCTGATACCTGACACCTGATATCTGACACCGATACTTAACATGTTATTTCTTGACACCTGATACCTGATACCTGATATCTGACACTGGTACTTGACATGTTATCACTCATGTTATCACTTGACACCTGATACCTGACACCTGATATATGACACTTGACAATTGACATGCTATCATTTACTTGACACGCTTTCACATGGTACTAGCACACTTGACCTGATATTGTGACACCTAACTGGACACTATTATACTTAACACCTGTATTACTTTCCATATTCATGATTATCACTTTTACGGGGACTTGGCATGATTATTATACTATTACCAGACCTTTGGTATCCCTGAACTCTTGTGCTCCTGAACTTCTGTATTCCTGAACCCCTGTAACAGGATGACTCCTGATATTATTCTCCTAATGCCATACTCCTGTTTATCCCCGTAATTGACTAATCATGGATGTCCCCGTAATTGACTAATCATGGATGTTGAATTACTGTGTATTCACTGTGGACATTATCTTTGGACTATATATATACATATACATACATATACATATACATACATACATATATATACATACATACACACACACATACACACACACATATATAATAAAGTACTCAACTTACACTAGGGTGGGGGAAACTGATGAATACCGGTATGATGTCATATTTATAATGGTGGATATTTTGAAGTATCGTGTGAGGCGCGTAATGATAAGTCCCCGAAAGCAGTAGCCTGATATCTAAATTGTCGTGTGGGGTGCGTAATGATAAGTCCTCGGAAGCAGTAGCCTGAACTCCTAAGCCTAGTTCCGGGCAGAGACGGGACCCACTATAAATATGAGCCATCAGATTTATCAGTTTCCAAGCAATAACTCGTCCTATTTATAAGTGGGTGTATGTGTGCGGTAGCACATACTTAAGCATATGGATCGGATGAATAACATAAGAATGTAACAACCAAACAGTAATAATATTAGAAACATGTGGTATTTGGTCTCTCCTTTGTTCGAGTCCTAATACTCACATATTATACCCGAGTAAGTTCTACTAGAATGCGAACTCTAGTATAGACTATCAGTGATGTGAGGTGCTGGTAGGGAGGCGATTTAAATATTAAACGGTACTGATTATTATTATTGAATAACTTAAAATGCAACACATTTATATTCTCCAGTTATAGTGATAAATCATTTAACCAGGTGTTATGCTCTGATTTGACACCCTACCTTATGACATATGATTTCTGTGGCACAATATTACTCTATGCACACTCTAGTTCTGTTACTCTGAGGGCAACTCAAGTTGTATGAACTCAGATGATGGTGACATCGGATATGTGGTATATAGATGAGGGTTACCTTATTTGGATTATTCCCTTGACGTATCAATCCTGTGAACACATACTCTGAGCTTGTACAACTAGTTTTTTTTCATACTTGTATTTATCGCATGTTTAGTATATTTATTGCATGTTTAGTATATTTATCGCATGTTTATGTGTGCCTATGCTCTCCATACCATTTTCTATGCATGTTTTCCGATTCAGATTTATTGATATACATGTAACTACTTGATTTCGGATTTACTGCCGTTCCTTTAATTTCTTTTATGTTACTTGTCATTACTTGTAACCTGCATGCTTGAATCACATCACTTGATCATGCACACGTGTAACTGCCTGAGCACGTCACTTGGCTTTATCATATGTACTCGCGGGTTGCATCTAACAACCCTAGATCCTCATGTCCAGATCCTAGAGTCCAGACCATGGTGGCTTTATTATAGTTGATCAGAGTGCGCAGCGGATCCTTCCGCGATCAGAGTGCAGTAGAAGTTTGGACATCGCCGTAGGTCTTCCTCCCAGCTCTTTTTCTGATTGGCTCTCGAGGCCCCTCTTGCTGCTCGTGAGCACCTCTCAGCTTTTGTTATGTATATCTCTTCGTAAATTGTACTTTTATATTTTCTGGTGACGTAATATTCCTATAATATTGTATCACTCTCTGTGATAACTATGTACTTGTACTTTTCTGTTGGAATATATACTACCACTGTGCTTCCGCACTCTGATTCTTACATGTACTGATGCTTAGCGTATATACGTGAGGGTATTTCTGACTTGCGTATGTACGTCACAGTGACGTCTCTGTACCCGCGAGATTGGGGCGTTACAATGATGATGAAGAAAAGGATGATGAGGAATTCTCCCTTCTAGTGAAAATGTAAGGAGGATGCACAACAAGAGTAAATTCAACAATAAAAGAAGGTGGTAAGGGAAAGAAGACAAGAAGGTCATATGCTTCAATTGTCGGAAGCCGGGCCACATGGTTGCGGATTGTCCGGAGACCAAAAGTAAACCTTCAACCTCCAAAAAGCCTTACAAAAAGAAGGCTCTCAAGGCTACGTAGGACTCGGAGAGTGAAACCGATGAAGAAGTTGATACGGCACATGTGTATTTCATGACTAATGATAACACACCTAAGGTAACATCTGAACACTCACTTGACGGTTGTGAATTATCTATGGATGAATTGGGCGAGAATTTTGAAGCGTTGTCTAACAACTATGATTTTCTTAAAAAGAAGTATTTAAAAGTGAAAAAAGAAAATAAAACTCTTCATAATAAACTTGTTATACTCTCAAAAGAAAAAGATGATTTATCTTTCATACTCACATTTACACAAAAAAATTTTGATGCATATAAAATTTTATGTAAAGCAAAATTTTCATTAATTGATAAAGATGAGATTTCTATCTTAAAAGATAAAATTAACTCTTTAGGAGATGTGTTAAAGAAATGTGAGTTTGATAAAGTTAGGTTGGAGGCAATGTTTCCTAAGAAATATACTCCAAAGAAACATGTTCATACTACACATGCTCATCATACCCCACATACCCACAATCCTAAATCACAACATATACATACGCATCATGCTAGACACACTACACACACCAAGTATGTTCACACCCCACACTCTCATCATACTTTTATTTATGGTAGAGTTTATTCATGCACTTATTGTGGTCGAAAATGTCACTTAGCTAAATTTTATTTTGATAGAATAAATGCTTCTAATGATCATATTTGAGTTCAAAATGCTAACATTAAAGGACCTAAGAAAATTTGGGTACCAAAATCAACCAATTTGTTGCATGATATAGGTACACACCAAGATTCCAAGACGTAGAGAGCGGTGGTATCTTGATAGCGGTTGCTTAAGGCATATGACATGGAATATTAATAATTTCGCAATCCTATCCCTTGCGGTCGACCGACTGAGAGACCCTAACTCTTAGTTGGGGTCGGTCGACCGACCGTTAAAATTTTCTTTTAATATAACGAGCGGTCGACCGCCCGGTTGACTGGAGCCAACGACTCTATTCTGGATGACCTGTCGGTCGACCGGCCGGTCGACCGATGGGCTGCCAGATGGCCATAACAGCTAGTTTTCGAATCTGTTTTGTTTTTAATGGATTCCAACAGGCATTTTTGGTTTCCAAGTGTCTAAACTAACCCCAAATCACCAGGTATTATTTATAAATGATATTTATTCATTGCCTATATATATGGGTTATAGGTTTTGGTTTTGGACATGAAAAATACACAAGTTTTCAAATTTGCTTCCAAAGAGAATAGTTTTTCTAGCTTTCAATCTCCAAGTTCTTTCTTTTTCAAAGCTATTTTTAGTTGGTTTTAAAACTCCTCTATTCTTTCTAACTAATTTCTTCTCTCACTTAGCTTCTTGAGAATCAATTCATATTCCACTCTATAAGAAGTTGTACGAGAGGTATTTGTAATTTTGTTAGATCATCAAGTGTTTTGTAACCTCAATTGGGTTTGATCTACCTCTTGTGTAGAGGGTTGAGTTGGTGGAGTCGTGTATTTCGGTCTTGTATAGACCAAGTTGTAATTCCTCTGTGTAAGGTCCCTTTGTGGAAGATCTCTTAGATGATAGTGAAATCCTTCATAGTGGTGAAGGCGGGGACATAGAGCGGTGGTTCGAACCTCAGAATAAATTATCTTGTATTTGTGTTTGATTGTGTCTTGCTCTTTATTGCGTTTCATTTTTCATATTTGTGGAATTGTTTATCTTGCATTCTATAATTGCTTTAATTCCATCATTTTCATTACCGGTCTATATTCATCTCAATAAGGAGGCAATTGAATACCTCAACTCATTATCTAGAAAAATCTAAGAGGAGAAGTTCTAGAGCCCTTTATAGGAAATTCGGCTTCAATTCTTATTTTGAATGACTGTTTGCATAACTCATCATAATTAGTTTTAAAATTGCATTTGATTAGCAAAACACCTATTCATCCCCTCTAAGTGTATTTAATATTATTTAAACTATCTATAAATCTAAAATCAAGTATTTTAAATATTTTTTGCCCATGCAACAAGCGGCGCAAAATGGATGGCCGAAAGTAGTGAGTTGGTTAGATTTATATCTTTAGACATACAAATTCTCAATCCGGCCATTTGATCATGATCTAAACATTTAAAAACCCTACAAACATCTAAAATAAAATAGAATACTAAAATACAGACAAAACTACTAATAAAATAAAAGAAAATACAGATTCAGACTCAAAAATAAAAGAAAGCTGACTCAATGTCTCCATCAACACATGTCCTGGTTGAACAGCCATGTTTAAAATTCTTTTTGCCATTTTTTAATTTTTGTTATAGTAAATTGCGTTTAAAAATCATGGAATCTTGCAGTTCAATACCTAATTTGTTTCACCATAGTATTACAGATGAACCTTCTCTCTTCTTCCTCCTCTTTCTTGTGTTAAAAGTCGAATTCAAAATCTCTCTAATCTCCTGCTCTTGGCTTGGCAAGTAAGTGATGAAGTGCAAAGTACGTTGACTTTGACATACTCAGAGCATGGAGAATCTACAAACACATCTAGGCATCCATAAATGTGACTGAACTTTGTCTTAAGTGTAATTCTACATTTTTTGAAATATTGGCATATAGATATGTGCTTTGAAACACACTTGTTTCCAAGCTCACGCCACTGGTGTCCTTAATCTTTTTCTAATTGATAATTTTCTCCTGTGCTTGGGTTGTTAATCTCATGTTAAAGATGGACCAATAACCTAGGTTAATTAGCATTGGATTCCTATTAAAGTTAACTGATATGATATTATGCCCATATTAAAGTCACATTTATATAGTTTATTTAGTCTCTTGAAATATAAAGGTGCCATGATGGAAAGGCTTTATTTCAAGGGGTCTAATTGCAAATGTGCGACCCACTTTTCTCCTCCTGCAAAGAATACAAAACTTACGCTCATTATTTTTGAGTATCTCCATCAGAAAAGAACAGAAGGATTTTGTGGTGAAGGAAAAGGAGATAGAGAAAAGAGGATCCTTTGCATTTAGGGTTTGCAGGAATCAAAGTGAAGGACAAGGGGCTTCTTCTTTTATTCATCACAAGAATCTTCAACCTTCATCTGAATCAATGGCTTCCGGTATGTATTTAATTTGTATATACTTTCAATTCCCTTGAGATGTATATGATTCTTGATCCATGGTTTAATTTAATCCGCATTACAGTTGTGTTTATTTCCAACATTTGGTATCAGAGCCATGATTAAAGAATCAATACATCTTGGATTTAGGAATTATGAAAAGTTAGGGTTTTGATTAACAATTCATAAAAATTGAATTTTTTGATCTTTTAATTGTAGAATTTGTAGAGGATTTAATAGCCCTAATATCATGTTCATATTCCTCTAATTATGCAATTAAATTGGGATCAAAATCAAGGAATTAAAACCCTAATTTTTGATAATTATGGATTAAAATCGTCGGAACAGGAACTGTCTCAAATAACTGTTTCGTCGACTATTAGTCGACTAATAATAGGTTATAGTCGACTAATTTATTTTCCCGAAAGTTGAGAACTTTCTGTTGGATTCAGGAGTCGACTTATAACTTTTGACTAGTCGACTAGTAAAGTGTATAGTCGACTAACCATTTTGTCAAGTCGACTAATTTTCAACCGAAAGTTTATCTTCCCACAGGAGTCGACTAATAAAATTGTGTAGTCGACTAATAAAATATATAGTCGACTAATAATATTGGTATAGTCGACTAACTTTCTTTTGCCCTAGTCGACTAGACCTAAATGTGTAGTCGACTGGACTTGACCCAAGTCGACTAATCCTTCCTTGTAGTCGACTAATACCTGTTAATAATCAATCATAATGTACATTACACATTTAAGTTATTGTGTTAGTATTGATTGATGCTTGGTCAAGTAATGTATTGAGATATTATGGCTTTACTCAAATAAAAGGATTAGAGAATATTATTGGTTAGTTTTATATTCATAAGGCTTATTGATTTAGTAGTTGCCAAAGTGACCTAGGTTAGTAAATCTTATGAATATACAACTACATAAAAGACTTGTCATGTAAGTGACATTAAAGACAATAATATTCTCGATGGCGGTTCTAATTAGGAGATTGGGACTGGCCCAAAGGAAAGTCTCTTTCAAATAATTATGAACCGGGGTAGGATAGTATAATTATGTAACTTAGTGGTGTGGAATTGGATACCCAAAGGTAACATGACTTACTAACTAAGTGACATAAATTATATTAGACCTACATAGGTGATAAAAGTTCTCACCTAAAGAGTGAACACTAGATATGCTTAGATTTCGCCCAAAGGAGAAATCAAAGTGATATAAATAGTTCATCTTAATTAAATTTAAAACTTGTATTGATTAGTGGCCTAATGTGAGCAATGTCCTATTATGTTTCAGTGAACGTCCCTACTTCCCTTCACACTCATGCCACCAGCATTCCGGCCTTGGATGGTACCAACTTTTCAGAGTGGTTTGAACATGTACAGTTTACACTGGGTGTTTTGGACCTAAACATGGCTCTAACAGTTGATAAACCTGATGAAGTAACTGCTGAGAGTACAGCAGAACAGGTCAGCCATGCCAAAGCTTGGGAAAGGTCTAATAGGCTCAGTCTTATGTTCATAAAGATGACCATAGCTAATAACATCAAGACTTCACTCCCTCCTACAACTAATGCATCTGAACTATTAAGTGCGGTTAAAGACCGATTTAAGTCTGCAGATAAGTCATTAGCTGGCATCCTAATGGCTGAACTTACCACCATGAAATATGATGGTAATAGAGGAGTTCAGCAACACATTCTAAACATGACTGATAAGGCTGCTAAGCTAGGATCACTGGGAATGAAAGTTGATGAGTCCTTCTTGGTACAGTTCATCCTCAACTCGCTTCCTTCTCAGTTTGGGCCATTCAAGATCCACTACAACACTCATAAGGATAAGTGGAACTTAAATGAGCTAACTGGTATGTGTGTTCAAGAGGAAGTGAGACTGAGGCAAGAAGGACAGCACTCAGTGTTGGCAGTAACTTCAGGAGGTATCCATAAGAAAAGTAAATATGGAAGAGGTAAGAGATTTCCATCAAAGAAAGGAAATGACCATGGGGAAAGTAGCCAAGGTCATAGAAAAGCTTTCACTGTCAAATGCTACTTCTGTGGCAGAAAAGGACATATGAAGAAGGACTGCAACAAGAGGAAAGCTTGGTTCGAAAAGAAAGGTATAAATCTTTCTTTTGTATGTTTTGAATCAAATCTTGCTGAAGTTCCTTCTAATACTTGGTGGATTGACTCTGGAGCCACAACTCACATAACTAATTCAATGCAGGGATTCCTTACAACCCGAAAACCGAAGGAAAGTGAGAGATTCGTCTTTATGGGGAACCGTC
This sequence comes from Agave tequilana, assembly GCA_038442645.1. Taxonomy (NCBI): domain Eukaryota; kingdom Viridiplantae; phylum Streptophyta; class Magnoliopsida; order Asparagales; family Asparagaceae; genus Agave; species Agave tequilana. The sequence goes on from JAVJIF010005198.1 coordinate 232,031, forward strand.
TCAAAGTGGAGGTCGAATATGTTGGTGTTTATCGACTACTCTTGGAGACGGGTCATCAGATGGATCTTGAGGATACTTTTTATGTACCTTCGATTTCAAGAAACTTAATGTCATTATCCAAATTAGATGTTTTTGGATATTCTGTTTTGTTTAGTTGTGGAAAACTCTCTTTAATGTATAATTCAATTCCGGTTGGACATGAAATTTTATGTGATGGTTTATATAAAATTTCATTGAATGATGAGTTTGCACAATCTTTATTATCTCTGCATTCGAATGTTGGTATAAAACGTGGCTTAATAAATGAAAAATCCTCAATCTTGTGGCATAGACGACTGGGGCATATCTCCAGGGATAGAATTATAAGATTAGTGAAGACTGGGATTTGGATAACCTAGACTTCACTGATTTTGATGTGTGTGTGGATTGCATAAAAGGAAAGCAAACCAAACACACTAAGAAAGGTGCCACAAGAAGTAAAGAACTCCTGGAATTAATTCATACAGATATTTGCGGACCACTCTCCATTCCATGTTTTACTGGAGAGAGATATTTCATTACCTTTATAGATGATCTGTCACGTTATGGTTATGTGTATCTAATTAATGAAAAGTCTCAGGCTGTTGACATCCTAGAGATGTTCATTACAGAAGTCGAGAGACAATTAGATAGAAAGGTTAAAATCATAAGATCAGATCGAGGTGGTGAATTTTATGGTAGATATGATGAGTCAGGACAACATCCTGGTCCATTTGCCAAATTTCTAGAAAAGCATGGCATTTGTGCTCAATACACAATGCCAGGTACGCCTCAGCAGAACGGTGTTGCTGAAAGGCGGAACCGAACACTTATGGATATGGTTAGGAGCATGATGAGCTTCTCAAATGTACCCAATTCATTGTGGAATGAAGCCTTAAAGACTGTTATGTATATTTTAAACAGGGTTCCTAGTAAGGCTGTCCCAACAACTCCTTTCGAGTTGTGGACTGGTAAGAAACCCAGTTTAAGACATTTATATGTTTGGGGTTGTCCAGCAGAGGCTAGAATATATAATCCACAAGAAAAGAAATTAGACTTAAAAACAATATCTGGGTATTTTATTGGTTATCCAGATAAGTCTAAGGGATACAAATTTTATTGTCCTAACCATAGTACAAGAATAGTTGAAACTGGTAATGCCAGATTCCTGGAAAATGGTGAAATTAGTGAGAGTGCTGAACCAAGAAAGGTAGATCTTGAAGTGGTAAGGGTAAATATCCCAATACCTTTTCCTTCAAGAGAAATTGTTGTCCCTCAGCTTGATCATCAAGTTGAGATTCCAGAACAACAAGTTAATGTTGGTTCACCACTCCATGAAGATATTCCCATTGAAAATATTGTAGAACCACCACAACCGGCAGCTTTGAGAAGATCTCAAAGGGAAGAAGATCTGCCATTTCAGATGATTATGTGGTATATCTACAGGAATCTGACTATGATATTGGGATTAATAAAGATCCAGTTTCATTTTCACAAGCCATAGAATGTAATGATTCTAGTAAATGGGTTGATGCTATGAAAGATGAGTTGAAATCTATGGATCAAAATCAAGTCTGGATCTCGTTGAATTGCCTTATAACAGTAAGAAAGTCGGGTGTAAATGGGTCTTTAAGACCAAGCGCGACTCTAAAGGCAATGTCGAACGATATAAGGCTAGACTTGTGGCCAAAGGTTTCACTCAGAAAGAAGGCATTGACTATACAGAGACCTTCTCTCCAGTATCAAAGAAGGATTCTCTTAGAATCATTATGGCACTTGTAGCTCATTATGATTTGGAGTTACATCAAATGGATGTGAAAACTGCTTTTCTAAATGGAAATTTGGATGAGGATATCTACATGGAGCAACCTGAAGGGTTCGCAATTAAAGAACAAGAACACTTGGCTTGCAAATTAAAGAAATCTATATATGGACTTAAACAAGCTTCCAGGCAATGGTATATAAAGTTTAACGATACCATTACCTCTTTTGGATTTACAGAAAATACTGTTGATCAGTGTATATATCTAAAGATCAGTGGGAGCAAGTTTATTTTTCTGGTTCTGTATGTAGATGACATCTTGTTGGCCAGTAGTGATCTTGGTTTGCTGTATGAAACTAAAAGCTATCTTACCAAGAATTTTCAGATGGTTGATATGGGTGAGGCTAATTATGTTATTGGCATAGAGATCTTCAGGGATAGATCTCAAGGATTGCTAGGATTGTCTCAGAAAGGTTATATCAACCGAGTCTTGGAAAGATTTCATATGGAAATGTGTTCAGTCAGTCCTGCACCCATTCAGAAGGGTGACAGATTAAGTGGTAGCCAGTGTCCCAGAAATGACTTAGAAAAGGGTCAAATGCAGAAAGTTCCGTATGCATCAGCTGTTGGGAGCTTGATGTATGCAAGCACTTGTACCAGGCCAGATATCAGCTTTGCTGTTGGGATGTTGGGAAGATACCAAAGCAATCCAGGAATGGAGCACTGGAAGTTGGCTAAGAAGGTTATGCGGTATCTTCAAGGGACAAAGGACTATATGCTCACATACAGGAGATCAGATCAGTTGGAGGTGATCGGCTATTCAGACTCAGATTTTGGTGGTTGCCCAGATAGCAGGAAGTCTACATCAGGATTTATTTTCTTGCTAGCAGGTGGGGCAATCTCGTGGAAGAGTGTGAAGCAGTCCATTATTGCTTCATCCACGATGGAGGCTGAGTTCATAGCTTGTTTTGAGGCCACAAATCATGCATTATGGCTAAGGAATTTCATCTCAGCACTTGGTGTAGTTGACTCTATTGCCAAGCCGCTGACGATATATTGTGACAATACAGCAGCCGTATTCTTCTCTAAGAATGGTAAGTACTCTAATGGTTCTAGACATATAGAACTTAAGTACTTGGTGGTTAGAGAAAGAGTTGAGAAACAGAAAGTGTCAATTGTAAGTTTAAGTACCACTTTAATGGTTGCTGATCCAATGACAAAGGGATTGCCTCCAAAGACATTCAAGGAACATGTTGTAAGAATGGGTCTTTTGGGCAATCTGTAAATGTGTATTTTGGTACTTATGTAATTGACATTATTGTACAAATAAAAGTTTTTGTTTCTGTATTTCCTGTTATCCAATTATGTGTGCACATATTATGTTTGGATGTATGTTAAACAGGAAATGTCTTTACAAGACAATTACAGGGGTCATTATGGTTATGGACTCAATTAGTAAGGGTTATCAATGTTGTGGTGCATAGAAGGGAGTATGACGTGGATGTTGTATAACCGCTATGACTCGCATTGGTAGTCCAAACTAATTGCAGTATTACGGTATTTCATATTTGGGCTTATCAGTTGTTGTTTTTAAATTCGTGATCACGTGTCAAGTTTTTCAGTATGGAATCCAATAGGAGTCAAAATGATTTTCAAATGAGTCTTTTCTTTTATTTGTTTACTAAAGTTTTAACCTAATCGGTTAATGGTCCAAGTGGGAGAATGTTAATCTCATGTTAAAGATGAACCAATAACCTAGGTTAATTAGCATTGGATTCCTATTAAAGTTAACTGATATGATATTATGCCCATATTAAAGTCACATTTATATAGTTTATTTAGTCTCTTGAAATATAAAGGTGACATGATGGAAGGCTTTATTTCAAGGGGTCTAATTGTAAATGTGCGACCCACTTTCTCCTCCTGCAAAGAATACAAAACTTACGCTCATTATTTTTGAGTATCTCCATCAGAAAAGAACAGAAGGGTTTTGTGGTGAAGGAAAAGGAGATAGAGAAAAGAGGATCCTTTGCATTTAGGGTTTGCAGGAATCAAAGTGAAGGACAAGGGGCTTCTTCTTTCATTCATCACAAGGATCTTCAACCTTCATCTGAATCAATGGCTTCCGGTATGTATTTAATTTGTATATGCTTTCAATTCCCTTGAGATGTATATGATTCTTGATCCATGGTTTAATTTAATCCGCATTACAGTTGTGTTTATTTCCAACATAGGTATCTTCTAAATAATCATTGCTTGCAACCAGATATTTGGTTCCTAGATCTCCTTTTCTCCTTGCCCAATTTAACCAGTTTACAAACTTGTTTTCAGTTATTTCATCTGCATTTAATTTCATTAGTCTTTCAGAAACAAATTTCAACATATTCTCTCTCATATCTGCTGTAAGCCTAGAAATGCTTACAATCAAATTATGGATTTCTTGGAATTTATTGCATGTTTGTTTAGTCATGATTCAATGTTGGCAGATGTAGACAGGTATATAATACTGTCTTATGAGATTTATAAGAAATCATTTTCTAATTTCTTAGACATTTTATCTTTCTATACCCCATTTATTTCTTTCTCCGTATTATTTGAACTTACTTGGTAGTATCTGAAATGTACTGATTGTTTGATTCATTATAGGCGACCATTGCCTGATTTATTGTTTGTAATAAATTTTGGCAATTTGATTTCTTTATCTTAACTTTTTTTTTCTTCTTTTGTTTTAAGCTATTTGCTTGCAATATTATTTCTTTTTTTTTTTTTGTTTAACCAAAACTTTTAGCAATTAGATTATGGAGTTTAGTTATCATTGTATATCATGTAACGCCCCGATCCGGAGGGTACGGAGACGTTACTGCGACGTATATACGCAGGTCAGAAATACCCTAACATATATACGCTAAGCATCAATACAGGCAGGGGTCAGAGTACGGAAGCATAGTGGTAATAAACAATCCAGCAATAATAACACCAGTACACAGTTATCACAAGGCATGATATAATATCTGAAGAATATATGATCACTAAGAGGCACAAAAGCAGGATGCACAATATGAAATACTGGAAAGTACTCACGAGTAGCACGATGGGAATCTCGCGAGCCGGTCAAGGGGAAGCTGGAAGAAGGGGGTCCAGATAGGTAACTGCTAACCCACGCTCCCGCTGCGCACTCTGATCAGGTACAGCAAGGCTATGGTCCAGACTCCATGATCTGGACATGAGAATTCAGGTTGTTAGCAACCCAGCGAGTACAAAGAATAAAGCCAGATGGCGTGCATAACAGGCACACGTGTACATGATCAAGTGACGTGGTCCAGGCATGCAGGTACAGGAAATGACAAGTAATAAAAGGAAAATGACAGTAAATCCGAGATTAAGTAAATACATGTATATCAGTAAATCTGAATCGGAAAACATGCATGGAAATGGTATAGAGAGCATAGGTGCACATAATCATGCGATAAAATATGGAAAATGTGATAAATACGCGATAAATATAAGTATGGACAATTCTAGTTGTATAAGCTCGGATAATGGATTCATGGAGTGATACGTCAAGGGGATAATCCAAACAAGGAAACCCTTATCTATACACCACATATCCGATGTCACCATCATCTGAATTTATACAACTTGAGTTGCCCTCAGAGTAACAGAACTAAGGTGTGTCAGTAATAATCCTTGTGCCACATATATCATGTCATAATGCAGGGTGTCGACTCAGAACATAATACTGAAACTGGAGAATATAAAAGTATAGCATTTTAATTAATCCAGCAATAATAGTCAGTACCATCTGATATTTTAATCGCCTCCCTACCAGTGTCTCACATCACTGATAGTCCATACTAGAGTTCGCACTCTGTAGAACTTACCCGAGTCTAATATGTGAGTATCAGGACCGAACAAAGGAGAGACCAAATATCACACGTTCCTAACATTACTACTGTTTGGTTGTTTTATGTTATTCATCCGATTCATATGCTTTTGTATGTGCTAACCGGCACACATACATCCACTTATGAATAAGACGAGTTATTATTTGGAAACTGATAAATCTGATGGCTCATATTTATAGTGGGTCCCATCTCAGCTAGGGACTATGCTCAGGAGTACAGGCTACTGCTTCCGGGGACTTATCATTACGCGCCCCACACGACACTTCAGATTCAGGCTACTGCTTCCGGGGACTTATCATTACGCGCCCCACACGACACTTCAGATACCATTATAAATATGACATCAACCGGTGTCCATCAGTTTCCCCCACCCAGTGAAAGTTGAGTATTTTATTATATATGTTGCCCAAAGATAATGTCGACAAGTGTATACAGTATAATCATGATTATCCAACTACAGGAGTTAACAGGAGTATAATATCAGGAGTATAATATCAGGAGTAATGTCAGGAGCCTCCCTATTTCAGGGATTCAGGAGTACAGGAGCTCAGGAGATACAGGAGTACAGGAGATACAGGAGTGCCAGATGTCTGGTCACATAATAATCATGAATATGCCAGGTAATACAGATGCCAGGTGTCAGGTATCAGGTGTTATATATATATATATATCAGGTGGTAAATATAGCATGTCATATACCGGTGTCACATATCAAGTGTCAAATATAGCATGACAATTAACGGTGTTAAATATAGCATGGCAATTAACGGTATTACTATAGCATGGCAACTAACGATATTAAATATGGTATGGCAATTATCGGTATTAAATATAGCATGGCAATTATCGGTATTAAATATAACATGGCAAACACCGGGACAAATATAGCATGGCAAACACTGGGTCAAATATAGCATGGCAAACACTGGGTCAAATATAGCATGGCAAATACCGGGTCAAATATAGCATGGCAAATACCGGGTCAAATATAGCATGGCAAATACCGGGTCAAGTATAGCGTGACAAATACCGGTGTTAAATATAGCATGGAGTCATGTACTAAAAATTATCATCGCAAGTATTAGGCATATTAAAACATCCACATGTCAATATCATATTATAAATACAAGGATAATTATTTTTAATTTAGTAATAAGCACTCGCCTGAAACTGGGACGAAAATACCGGTTAAAGTCCGAAAATCGGCGACCCGCACGAGAATCCACTAGCCCGTAATAATATATATTTATAAATATTTATAAAAAGTATTAGAGAGTGAATGAGAGAGGAGAGAGAAGATTGTAGGAAAAAGAGAGAGAAAATATGGTATATTTTGAAATTTGTTTGGAATTAAAAGGAGGAGGGTATAGATGTAAATATGGGGAAGTAGTTTGAGGGAATGGTGGGGGGTATTTTTTTGGAATGAGAGAATTTTGTGGTTATTTAGGGAATATTTGAAGTTAGAATGAAGGGAATAAAGAAAGAAAGAAATGAAGAAAGAAAGAAAAGAAAAGAGAAGAAGGAGGGGGCTTCGGTCCCCCACCGCCGGCGGTGGCCGGCCGGCGCGGCGGCGGCGAGCAGGGCGCGCGCGCGGCCAAGGGGGGGAAGGAGGAGGTGGTGCTTTGTTGATGATGCTGTTGTTGTTGGGTTGTTTTGGTGGTGGTGGAAGATGGTGGTGGTGGTTGTTGTGGTGGTTGTGGTGATGATTGGAAGTTGTGGGGAGGTAGAGAAGGAGGAGGAGGTGCTGTTAGGTTGATTAGAATGGAGAATTTGGTAGTGGTGATGGAGAATTTTGGAGATGGAGTTGTGGTAATGGAGATGGGTTTTGGAGAAATTGGAGGTGGTGGGTGGTTGTTGGTGGTGGAATGAGGTGGTGTTATGAAGAGGAGTTGTTGGGGAGTTTTTTGGGTGTTTTAGAAGTGGCCGGAGGTGGTGGTGGTGAAGGCGGCGGCCGAGAGTGGGTGCGTGAGTGGAGTTGTGAGGAGGAAGATGAAGTTTGGTTGATTTTCTTTTGATTTTGATTTGGATTTTTGTGTTGAATGGAGAATGAATTGGTTTAATAGAGAATGGGAGGAATGGGTTGATGGTTTAGGGGATGGTGGTAGGGCTGCGGCAGTCCATGGCTGTCGGGGGGCTGCGGGCGGCGGTGGTCGTGGATAAAGCCGGTAATTAAGGGGGAGGAATTAATGATAATAAAAGAAAATGAAATAAAAGTAAGAAAATTGAGAAAAATAAGAAATTAAAAGAAATAAAATATTTAAAAAATTTTATTATTATCCATTTTATTTATTAAAATTTCTGTAGTATAAAGTAGGAGAGTAGAGGATGGAAAAGCCCGATAAGAAATCGCCGGTAAAAATATTATTATTTAAATAAGGCGAAAATTTGACTGTTTCAGAAACGTTCTGAAAAATTCTCAAAAATAGAAAATAATATTTTAAGATGCCCGATGAAATCAGATTCGAGAAATTTAATGTAGATTTTAAATTAAAAATCCTGGAATCTTCCGGCGGTACTGGTCGACGCCAAAACCGGTGGATTTTCGATAAATTCTGAAAAATCTCGAAAAATGAATTTAGATAGAAAATGATATTCTAAGATGTACTGTGAAAGTCGTTTCTGAAAATTCAATCCCATTTGGAAATTAAAAATCCGGGAATCAGTCAGCGATACCGACCGACACCGGTTTTGGAGATTTTGCAAATAATTCTGAAAAATTTCAGAAAATCATGAAAAATCCAAAATATTGGAAAACAATGTTTAAAACTAAAATCGGTCAAATCGGATTAGCAGAAAGGCCAAATCGAGCGAAGCACTAGGTTCGGGCCCCCGATTCAGACTAGAGCTGACTCCGAGTCACGAATCCAAATCCAATATAACGCAATCACACCAATAATCATAAAACAGAAACAAATACAAGATAAATCAAAAAAATATGTTAGAAAAATCAGAATACGTATCTACGTACGTATTCCAGGAACGGGATGTTACATTCCATCCACCTTACAAAAATTTCGTCCTCGAAATTTCGATAAGGGGAAGATGAACACAGAAGGAATATGAATGAGGATTTATACCAATCAAGATATGAGTAACTGAGGATAATTCCCACCAATTGGCTGAATGATAAACCAGGACTGAGACATCTCTGCACTACTGCCATATATATCCTCTGACGGTGCCATAATAATACCGACCTGATGTCTGCTCTTTCGGACTGCGAAGCAAAGCTGATAGAATCCCTAGAAATCTATAGTGCTGAAATCCATAATATAAAATCTCTGGAAATTCATAGAAATTCATAATATAATATAAAGTCCCGCATGGCATGAAGCTGTCCTTGACAAAGAATCCATAGTAGAATTACTGATACTGCATACACACTATTTCTCCAGAATACCGAAGATAAATAAAACCCGGATATTACTGAGCATGAATAAAGAAGACCGATAATTAAGAATTCCTGAATACTGGGCATTGCTATCTCTGAAAGACATAACGAGAATATAGAATAACCACAAAGAATTCTGAATACTAACTTCTGAATGACAACCCGACTGCACATGAAACATTAAAGAATACTCAATCTCTGCAAGGTTGGCCGAATGGATCGTTCATACGGATCACGGCAATAGCTCAGATATAGTGAGAAAACCTGTACATCGGATCCATGAAAACATACAAGGCAGAAGAAGTCCGAGGAACGGCTAGAGTGCAAAGCACTGAAGGGACTAGCCACGGACGGAACCAAGCCTAGGTAAGGCCATCGCGTAACACATCTCAGGCATTAAGCATTAGGGTGCAGCGGAGCTAACGCTCTGCGAGGCTCGCACTTGGCGGAGCTCACGCAGCGAAGCCAGCGCGTAACACAACGCTAAATGCTAAGCACCAGGGTGCAGCGAAGCCCACACCCGGTTAGGTCCGCGGGTGACTAGAACACAACCCTCGCTTGGCGAGGCTAGCAGGGTTCGTAATCCACCAAATCGATAAAAATTGCCAGAAGCTGGTGGCTCTGGGAACGTGATCAAGAATCACAATAATCGAAACGAGTCCCGAATGCTGTCTCCCTAACTATGTCCGACAGAAGCTCTAAATCTGAAATACTGTTCCATACCGATGTTCCTCATGTAATGATACGGTCTGTCTGATTATATGAGTGATGACTACCCCACTTGTTGTGCTGATTTCCCCGCGATGTATCCACATATACAAGAATAGAATAAGAGGCCGAAGAATCATCCAATATAAGACCAGGTGATGCACCAGAGTTAAGAATACCAAAACATAATGATAGCGAACTACATCTGTCTTGCTGCTACCCTACCAGTCTATCCATATCTTGAGTTGGTATAAGAATGATAGGAACTGGAAATGGAAAAGGATGGAAGAGATTTCAAGAATCAAGGAAAGGACGATCAAGAGGGAATGGATAACTTTGTACTTGCAGTTGGATTGTATAACCACGACTCATGCATTGTACCGAGGATGTGAGAGCCTAGGCTCTGATACCACCCTGTAACGCCCCGATCCGGAGGGTACGGAGACGTTACTGCGACGTATATACGCAGGTCAGAAATACCCTAACGTATATACGCTAAGCATCAATACAGGCAGGGGTCAGAGTACGGAAGCATAGTGGTAATATACAATCCAGCAATAATAACACTAGTACACATTATCACAAGGCATGATATAATATCTGAAGAATATATGATCACTAAGAGGCACAAAAGCAGGATGCACAATATGAAATACTGGAAAGTACTCACGAGTAGCACGATGGGAATCTCGCGAGCCGGTCAAGGGGAAGATGGAAGAAGGGGGTCCAGATAGGTAACTGCTAACCCACGCTCCCGCTGCGCACTCTGATCAGGTACAGCAAGGCTATGGTCCAGACTCCATGATCTGGACATGAGAATCCAGGGTTGTTAGCAACCCCAGCGAGTACAAAGAATAAAGCCAGATGGCGTGCATAACAGGCACACGTGTACATGATCAAGTGACGTGGTCCAGGCATGCAGGTACAGGAAATGACAAGTAATAAAAGGAAAATGACAGTAAATCCGAGATTAAGTAAATACATGTATATCAGTAAATCTGAATCGGAAAACATGCATGGAAATGGTATAGAGAGCATAGGTGCACATAATCATGCGATAAAATATGGCAAATGTGATAAATACGCGATAAATATAAGTATGGACAATTCTAGTTGTATAAGCTCGGATAATGGATTCATGGAGTGATACGTCAAGGGGATAATCCAAACAAGGAAACCCTTATCTATACACCACATATCCGATGTCACCATCATCTGAATTTATACAACTTGAGTTGCCCTCAGAGTAACAGAACTAAGGTGTGTCAGTAATAATCCTTGTGCCACATATATCATGTCATAATGCAGGGTGTCGACTCAGAACATAATACTGAAACTGGAGAATATAAAAGTATAGCATTTTAATTAATCCAGCAATAATAGTCAGTACCATCTGATATTTTAATCGCCTCCCTACCAGTGTCTCACATCACTGATAGTCCATACTAGAGTTCGCACTCTGTAGAACTTACCCGAGTCTAATATGTGAGTATCAGGACCCGAACAAAGGAGAGACCAAATATCACACGTTCCTAACATTACTACTGTTTGGTTGTTTTATGTTATTCATCCGATTCATATGCTTTTGTATGTGCTAACCGGCACACATACATCCACTTATGAATAAGACGAGTTATTATTTGGAAACTGATAAATCTGATGGCTCATATTTATAGTGGGTCCCATCTCAGCTAGGGACTATGCTCAGGAGTACAGGCTACTGCTTCCGGGGACTTATCATTACGCGCCCCACACGACACTTCAGATTCAGGCTACTGCTTCCGGGGACTTATCATTACGCGCCCACACGACACTTCAGATACCATTATAAATATGACATCAACCGGTGTCCATCAGTTTCCCCCACCCAGTGAAAGTTGAGTATTTTATTATATATATTGCCCAAAGATAATGTCCACAAGTGTATACAGTATAATCATGATTATCCAACTACAGGAGTTAACAGGAGTATAATATCAGGAGTATAATATCAGGAGTAATGTCAGGAGCCTCCCTATTTCAGGGATTCAGGAGTACAGGAGCTCAGGAGATACAGGAGTACAGGAGATACAGGAGTGCCAGATGTCTGGTCACATAATAATCATGAATATGCCAGGTAATACAGATGCCAGGTGTCAGGTATCAGGTGTTTATATATATATATATATATATATATATATCAGGTGGTAAATATAGCATGTCATATACCGTGTCACATATCAAGTGTCAAATATAGCATGACAATTAACGGTGTTAAATATAGCATGGCAATTAACGGATTACTATAGCATGGCAACTAACGATATTAAATATGATATGGCAATTATCGGTATTAAATATAGCATGGCAATTATCGGTATTAAATATAACATGGCAAACACCGGGACAAATATAGCATGGCAAACACTGGGTCAAATATAGCATGGCAAACACTGGGTCAAATATAGCATGGCAAATACCGGGTCAAATATAGCATGGCAAATACGGGTCAAGTATAGCGTGACAAATACCGGTGTTAAATATAGCATGGAGTCATGTACTAAAAATTATCATCGCAAGTATTAGGCATATTAAAACATCCACATGTCAATATCATATTATAAATACAAGGATAATTATTTTTAATTTAGTAATAAGCACTCGCCTGAAACTGGGACGAAAATACCGGTTAAAGTCCGAAAATCGGCGACCCGCACGAGAATCCACTAGCCCGTAAT